>BGNK01000966.1:58435-160205 GCA_003297005.1 Symbiodinium sp. clade A Y106 | reverse complement strand
TAGTATACTGTAGTATACTATAGTATACTGTAGTATACTGTAGTATACTATAGTATACTGTAGTATACTATAGTATACTGTAGTATACTGTAGTATACTATAGTATACTGTAGTATACTGTAGTATACTGTAGTATACTGTAGTATGCTGTAGTATCTGATGATGGTGATGGTGATCGGGATGATGGCAGGGAGGACGATGACGACGGTGTTGATGGCCATTTCGATGACGAAGAGTACGACGAGGAAGATATCGAACAAGAGTGACACAGTGATGCTGTTGTTGACACCGATGGTATATCGATGCTGATTGTATGGCTCTTGCTGCTGCAGCTGCTGCTGTTGATGATGATTCTGATGACGATGGTCTGATGGTGCGGGTCATGACAACACAGGTAACAAGTACGACGACGATTCACCGTTTGTCGGTGGTGCCGTTTTCAGTTGCTACCGTTGTTTGTTGTTTGTTGCTGTTGTCGTTGTTGCTGCTCTTGCTCTTGCGCTCGCGCTTGCTCTTGCTCTTGCTCTTGCTCTTGCTGCTGCCACTACCGCTGCCACTGCCGCTGCCACTGCTCCTGCCTTCGGTGTAGGTGACATTATGATGACGATGACAGTGATGATGATGAAGATTATGGTAATCATGGTGATGTGATCATGATGATGATGATTGCCAAAAGAATGCAAGCAGCGAAGAGCGACAACGACCTAGCGAACGAAACCGCGCTTTCGAACGAGTAAGTGAGCCCTAAAACCGACAAGCAATCTTGCCTTGGATTCATTTGCTGAAATGGGCTTCAGCCCGAATGAACCTGCCCAAAACTCGGTGGCGGCAGGTTCGACTCCGGAGTGGTGCTCAGATAAAGGTCGAGAAGCTCGAGGATGCACAACCACTATTTTGGATAGCGAGTTCAGTTCACGGCCTTGCTTCGGCATTGCATGGCTCGCCGGAGTCTTTGCATGCCAGCTCCTTTGAGTTGTCAAGGTGGCAGCTTGCATTCGAGGAAGTCATGATTGCGGGTTTAGCGCGGGGAAGTTCAATCTGACCGTTTGCTTCCTCAACTGCGTACCTTTGCCGTTGAGGCATCCATGACTCTTGTGCATTTACTGGGCTTTGGAGTACCATACTTTAATACTTTTTGTCTTCATGAAACCACTATGAAATAAAAGTTTATACTGTTTTCTCCCTGGTTACTTAAAAGCCCAGTTTAAGTGGAGCGGTCAAGCTGAGAGGATTGCTGCCGCGTCTACCTCAGTGGCACCTCCGAGCAGGCCAGGGCCAGCCCCCAAAAACCTAAGCCGTAGAGCCTTAAAGGATCTATCATTCATATATATATATATATCTATATTATACATGTATGTATATATACATATATAATGTAATATATATATATATATACATATATATATACATATATATGTATATTTACATATATATATATATATATATATACAGACACCCTCCAACCTGAATCCCTAAATCCTAGTCCTAGTCGAATCGTGAAGGCCCCTATGCTAAGCACATTTCACCAGCTTGCACACGAGGTTGATCGCGCGAAGCAGATGGTCAAAGCCCTGGCTGAGGCCGGGATTCAAAGAACAGCGGATTCCTTCACTGTCAACGCTAAAACCGTCATCCCTGAACCTTACAACCTAAAACCAAACCAAGAACCCCTTTGAACCTCAAGCCTTAAAGCCTAAACTGGAGTGTGTACTCGCACGTCGCAGAAGCCCATGCTTCTGAATCTGCTGATAAATGGCGAAGCTGAATCTGTGGTGCTTGGAGCGCAACCGACCTTCCAAGCAGCGGTTCTTCCGAAACGAATCTATGTGGGGCATGAGAACCCGGCGAATGTGTCACAGCAAGGCGGTTTGGATAGGTCCAAGAGGTTTAGTCAGAGTCGGTTCTTTTGTGCGGTCCTCGACAAGACGGACGAATCGACTAGACGGCCCTGTTTGCTGACTTTCTGATGTTCCTCTTTTTTTTCCGCGGCTGCTCATATGGTGGCCGAAGCTGCGTGCTTGATGTGGGAGAGTCTGTGTAGCCTTCGGAAGCCATTTCTGACAAGAACTCGTCAAGGAGTTTAAGCTCCATAATAGGGACCTATAGTAAGTACTGAGGTTTCCTTCTTGTGATGTCCTTAACAGCCTTAACAGGAACCAGACTTGAATTTGTGAACCCTAAACCCTATAAGCCCTTAAACTCCGATGCTTGGACCACCAGCTTCTAGTAGCATCAGATTTTAGGGTTCCTTCCTACGGTGATATCATGTCAGAATAGATCCCGAAACCTCCAAACCCTGAACCCCCACACCCCACCCCTAAACCCCAAACCCCCAAACCCCTAAACCCCCAAGAGGACAACCAGCTCCTGGGTGGCCGGCGCGCCGAAGCCGAAGAGACGCACTTCGGCAACGTCAGAGGAAGTTTTTCACTGCAGGAAATATAGGGGCCGCAATAAGTAGAACAGGGGTCCTTTAAAGGGATCCTTAAAGGGTTCTATAGGGATCTACAATGGGGTTCTTTCTTGGGGGCTTTAATAATTGGAATAGGGTTTGGGGGTATATTATACCATAAATATAGTAAGGAGTCCCCAAAATAGTATAGGTAATTATTTAGGCCCCTACATTGATCTTCCCAGAGACTCCAATATCTCTGTAAAGGGCCTGTAAAGGGATCTACAAGGGTTCCTCTAAGGGTGCCTATAAGGGATCTATAGGGTTTAGAGTTTGGGGGGCTCCCAATATCCCTTGTTTAAGGAATATACCTCAAATAATAGTAGGATCCCTAGTATAATTCCTTAATTAAGGGATATTCGAGTCTCTATGGTGCTTAAGGGGGAGTGGGAGAGTGGATCCCGAGAGTAGTTCCTTTATCATCACTTATTGTCCTTATGCTCCGTCCTCCACTCTCCTTTAAGCACTAGTAAGTAGTATGGGGGCCTGAGTTTAACTACGAGTGGGCAGGCATAATCATATGAGTGATGATAGTGCTAAGAAATAGTGATAGTAATAATAATGATAGTACGAATGAATAACGATAGGTATGATAGTAACTACTAATGTTATCGAAACACTGGGGTTCCTGAGTACTAGAAACTAGAAGTATATGCTAGTTTACCCCAAAGTCCTTACGTTAGGGTGAGATTCTCGGCAGCCAGCAGATTTGGCAACTGCTTAGTGTTCTGGGCAGTTACCTGGGTTCGAGATGCATCCCAGCATTGTTTCCCTGTCCCGTAGAAGATCACAACGCACGTGTCTCCAGCTTCAGCGCGTGGCTGTCTCAGGGTGGAGATACCGCAGACCATGGTCGGCCGGGTTGAGAGCTGAGTCCAGAGGTGCATGCAATAAATCCGGTTGGGCAAGCCAGCTTTAGCACAGGATGCTCCTAGCAAAAACCTGCAAAAAAGAATCTAGCCATGAAGCCCTGCAGCCTGAATATCAAATCCCAGGAATTCCGAAGCGGGAGGATGTATTCCCTAAGCCCTAAACAGCAATGCAGGGGGGGCGTCTTTTCTGAAGGTTGGGGAAGCCTGGGCCCAGGTGATCGGCCGAGGTGGCGAAACCATCCAGCGGCTCCAGCGCCTTTTGGTCTGAGATATCCTTATTCCTACCTTTGGCTAGTAGGGAATGGAAGAATGGTAGTAATAGTAGTTATAATTGTACTCCATTCCTCCATTCCCTACTGACCTAAGGTAAGTATTACTATTCTTATTCGCTAAGTCTTATTAGGGTTATAACTGTTACTTTTAAATTACTATCATCATTAATATGCCAAAGCTCGTGAACCTACTGTAGCCACTTGCAAGGGGTTTTACGCTGAGGCGACAGCGGCGCGAAGATTGACGTCAACAGCCAGCAGGACCCATGTCCCATTCGTGGCGACCTCAACTGGGGTCCCGATACTTCACGCTTCGGGGCTTTGGCCTTTGCAGGGCAGGATGCACTTAAGGTGGTGCCTTGCAGCATCTTCCGCTGTTTATCAGAAGGACCTTGTCTTGTTCATAAAGCCTTGACAGCCCAGGCCTCAGCGGCACTCGCGACGCCGTGTACCGTGCGCAGTACATGATCCGCGAGGCTGGGGCCTACGGCAGCAGTCTGTTTTCCGCCTCGGAGCGTGGTTGACGCAGAGCTGTAGGCAGAAGTACTACTATTGATGCAGGTGTAGTAGCAGGAGGAGCAAGAGGAATAGGATCAGAAGAACTAATGAGAAGTGCCGGGTTTGGCTGAGATGGGAAAATAGCGTTTTGAAGGATTCCTGCTGGCTGCTGCGATCATGACGACCATTGTTTGGTTGTGGTTGTTCCGGTTACTGTAGTTCTGATGCTTCATGCGGCGTATACGATGCGCAGGTCATTGATGGCAAGTCCGCAGCTCAGAGTGGTAATAATTAATGATACTAATAGTACTAATCGTAGTACTCATATTGTACTAATAATAGTACTAATTGTATTAATAATATTGGTATTAATAATCGTACAACAAATACTACTACTAATCACAATAATAGAACAGTCATATAAGTGAAGGGTTGGCTCTAATACGGACACCAGAAGGCCTCTTGCATTCCGGGGATCGTTCAAAGGTTTCAACTTATATGACTATTTATTTTATGAGTACTACTATTAGTATTAGTGTTATTAGTATTATTGTTGTTATTATTGTTACTATTTTCAGTATCACCAGTTTTAGGTGCAAGTTCCAGGAAGATGTCGGTTCTTGGAATTCAAACTCTGCAGCAGCCTTGCAGCCGATTCTCGGCAGCACAACTTGCCTTCCTGTTGTTAGAGGTGCTGCCTAGCGCTTTAACGTTTCCTTTTACAGAACTTGCCGCAAGGCAGCTGGGCGGACTAAGAAGGTCAGAGGCAAGCCGTCTAGGGCCTGCTCATAATTAATGAGATTAAGAATACTTATACCAATACTAATAATCATACCAATAGTAGTACTAACAATACTATTTTTATTTTGGTTTCGTCCGTGTTCAACAGCCCCCACCTGGCATTCAGCACCAGGCAGCAAATGGCGCCTGCCTGGGGTGTCGCACTCTCAGGTGTGTTAGGATTTTGGGTTGGCTGATGTAGACTTTGGAACGGAAGACAGCTGATTTCAGGTTTGAGGGATTCGGATGGACTCCGAGACTCTCCGAGACTCTGATGAGGGAGGCCCTCTTCTGCCTGGAAGGCAGCATCCAAACCCTAAACCTTCGTGCTTCCACAGCCACCAAGGTTCCCGGCTATCCCGGCTACGCAGATGCCTGGAGCTGGCCGGGATCCCAAGCCTTGACCCCCATGTCTGAACCCTCCGACTCCAAAGGACATTCCAGCCCTTGAGTAGGATAAAGCTCAGTGGCCTTCTGCACCTGCTAGGGATGTCACGAATGGATGAAAGGTGGGTGCCATGATTGTCAAGAGCCGGAAATTTCAGCAGGACGAGGTTGCACGGTACCCCGCCCAGTATGAATGGATCCCTCTGGGGCTTGTGTCGGTTCGCCGGCTCGCAGCAAGCTGGTACCAGAGTGTGCATGGGGACCTCCCTGTGCCTTGTCGTCATGTCAGAAACGCAACGTATGAAGTCGAAGGCTTCTCCAGTCTAAATTGGGCTTTGGCCATCAAGAACACTCAAGCAGCTTGCCTGTGCTGCAAGGAACAGACTCCGACGATTTTAGCTTAGAAGCTAAGGATGGCTGACATGGGACTTAGGGACAGGTTTCTTCCAATATGGATCAAACCTTGAGAAGCCGTTCCCAGGTGGACACAGGGCAGAGGCATCGGTGGGCAATGATTGTGGACATTGTCGTATCCTGCATCGCAGCTGTTCGTAGGACTAGCCGGGCAACTTTCCCAACACAAAACACAGGGTGCCGACGATTCGAGATGCATGATGCAGAGCCTCTGTCGTTGTCTGTTGGGCTGAAGGTCGGCTGTAACGTATGCCCAAACTCCCAAGCTTGGACAGGATATGCCGCAGGCCCTTCCTCTTGGGAAATTCCCGCTGGGGACGGCCTCCTGCCTCGCAAGTTCCTTGCAGAGTCCTTGTACTGCTTTGGGGCTCCGCTTGTTTACCCTGGGCACTCAGTCGCAGCCGAGTCTTACAAATCCTTGATTGTTAGGAACTGGATGCGGCCACATCAACGGGTTCTGTGCAGTAGTTTTCGAATGTCCTTCAGATTCATGCAGACTCGTCTCTTCTGCTTAACAGTGTTGTGGTCTTATTTCTTCTGCAGCAGCAGCTGCCTAGAAAGAAAGCAGCATGAGAGCGGTAGCATGGGAATCTGGACCATTGGATCGCCCTCCGACTGCATCACACCCTGCCACCGTGATGCACCCGGTGTCTCCGACTTCGCACCCGAAGCAACTAAGCCTCAATTCGCGCCTGAGGCGGACGTGGTCAGCGTGTCGAAGAAGAGGACAAGAAGAGCAGCAGTGAAGACGAAGAGATAGATTTAGATGAGTTGTGACGGACAGAGATGAGGCAGTACCCCTTTATAGTCCTCCCCATCTAATTATGGTACTCCAAGAGTCTACTCGAAGTACCAAGGCGCCAACATTCCTCCAAACTTGACAGAGAAGTTGAAGTCCGGTTGTGGCTTTTAGGTAGCAACATGTAGGTCACACCACAGTTTCACCCAGCATTTGTATCTGGAGACTCAGATGAAAACTTTGCCTTCTTCTGCGCTGTTGCTTTTGACCTGCAGCCCGATGTTCACTACCCAGCCGGTTTAGGGTTTAGGGAGCCTCCTTCCAAGAAGTATGAGCCCTGAATTAAGCCCTCCATGCTGAAATTTCACTCGCAAGCCTTGAGTGATCCACCATTGTCTCAGGCCTCTGACCCCAAGCTTGTTGCAGACTGCCCGACCGAAGGGCTGCAGCAACTAAGTTGTAGAGCACAGCCCTGATGCGTTTTTACAAGTAGGATTAGGAACGACTTATCACTAGCCACCGCAACAGACAACTGAAGCCAATACCCTCAACCATAAACCTCGAAGCCTGAAGCAAAGAACAGCAGCAATTGCTCTCATGTGGTCCTTTAGGTTCCCACCCCTGCTTTGCATCTGCTTATTGCAGATAAATGTGGATAAGACTCTCTTAATAAGGCGTGGCCCCTGTGATAGATGGGTGGCTCATCAACGGGTTTTTGCTTTCGGAAGTGGCCTGGTGTGAATCGCTTGCTCCGAGCTGGAGCCTGAACCGTCTTCATGGTTCCCAGAGACTTGCAAAATCCCTAAGTAAGGAATATACCCCACATCATATAAGGGATCCTACTCTGATTTAAGGAATAAGGGGTTTTGGAGTCTTTGGGTTCTCGGTCATTCAGCCCTGAACCGTAAATCCTATTCGATTCAAACTCTGCTTTGATCTGCCTGCTATCTGGCTCGGGGCCAAGACCCTCTTGCACGGCCGAGCGCCTGAGGGTTTCTACGTCCTACGTTCTGGCACTCCGGTACTGCAACTTATTGAGAGCGTGAGCTCTCAACTGCAACCACGAATGATGTGGCCTCGAATTCAGCTGCCGTGGTTTCTCTGCAGCTTAATCTGCGCAGGCCGGGGACTTTGGTCGACTTTGTCTTTGCAGTCCTAGGCCCTAGGCTTGTAATATAGTACAATATAGTGTACTGTAACATTATACTATAATACTACATAAAAACATATTATACTTACTTTATTTAAATATACTATAACATATATAGATATATATCTATAGACTATATTTGACCACGTTTCTGGTAACCACCAAAGCCGAGCAGCCCAAGCTAGTGGAAGGGCTTGTTTCGAGGAACCCAAACGGAGAAGCCTGCCCAATCCGACACGAACGGTAGGTCCACTACCTCCTGCAACCCTAAACCCTCACAAGGGTGGGTTCACGGTCGGGTGTTGTGCTCCCACTGTGGCTCCAAAATGGCAGACAGCTTATCGAAACAAGCCCGTAGCCAGTTTACATGCGCAGGCATTGCCATGACGCTCTCAGCGGATGTGTGCCACGGAGAAGACCCTTGTACGCTATGATTTGCATCAAGAAATTGGAGGTACCATTAAGGAGTCTTTGTAAAACGGGTATGGTACAGGCTGTTAACCCCAAACCCTAAATCCATATTAGAGGGTGTCCTTCAAGGCCTTGCCAGGGGGTCACACGGTGTGGCTCCCATCGTCCGAAAGCCTTTGCTTGTGACGTATGATCTGAGCATGAAGCCGGAGGAACCGATATAGTGCCGCCAGAAGCTTGATGTCAGGAATGTCACCTTATACTTCTGCAGCAGAAGAAGGCCGGCCACTGATTTGCGAGTTTTTATTTGTCAGCGGTCGGCCGACTTCCTGACCGCCCATTGGCCGAGTGATGTCGGCCATGATTGAGTATGTAGGTTGCATTTCGGATTTTCCTAGCATGCCGGAAGTGCTATCATTGTCTTGTGTCTTCTCCGCCAGGCGCTGCACAGCACGCTCCAGGCAGGACGTTTTGGGTCGGCCTTGTTCACCTGCGTCCTTCGAGATTGCCAGTCTTCAGCCAGCAGTGCCCGTACATTTAGATGCATGCATGCATGCATGCGTGCAGTGTATATCTGCGCATGCACAATATATCGATATACATATGGTACACATACAATATAGATATAGATTCCTATACTTTTGTCTCTGTCTACTTATCTCATTACAACTGCATGCCTTCCTGTCTGCAGTCAGATCTGCTTTGTCAGAATGCCTGCAGGCCTGCCTGCCTGACTTTCTGCCTTTGTGCCTTTCTGCCTGTCTGTCTGCCTGTCTGGCGTCTGCATATCTTCCCGCACATCCGTCTTATTCATTCCCAGGAACCACCTCACCTTAACTCATGGTCATTACGTTTTCCACCGTCTAGCAGAGATCTGTGGTGGGAAATCGCAGGTTTCGGGAATTCTATCCTCAGGGTCCGCATGTTGACAAGAACTCTCCTCACATCCGCAATCCCTTCCTTCCAGTTCCTGCAACCCAGTTCGCTCCCATCAGGAACAGGATAACGACAATGACGGCCCCGCAGAGGAGGTGCAGCCTCGGGCATGGGAAGATGCGTTTGTACGAACGGTAGGTTTTGTGTTTCTCGGCCCCAGCTTGAAACCAGGCTTTGCAAACAGGTTAAAGCCCTCAAGCCTGAATCGCCTGCAGGCCATACTGGGATACTTGCTCGACACGATGCGCAAGGTGGGTCTCTGTTATGAAGTCTCCCTTGCGCCGGGAATTATGCCGCTTGAATCAGGGCTTCCTTGTTGGATGTCCTCACGACGAAGATCGTATCATGCAAGGGCAATATTTCCGCACCCTAATGTTTTGAAACTCTAAAATTTGAAGTGGTGCCTTCCACCTGGCAGTAGCCTTAGCTTGACGCGATAAACTGCCGTCGCGGCTGCTGAGCTTGACTGGGTAGTTGGCTAGTCCTGGGCAGGCGCAGGAGGCACAGGCGCGACAGCAGGCAGCGGCGCAGTGGGTAGCTTCCCACCAGCAAGGACTCTCAGCTGAATCTATCAGTGCTTATCCTTGTGTGCTTGGAATTGCACGAATCTCAGGTAGCAACGACAGCAATGCCACCGTGGCTGAGAATGCCTCGGACAGCAATTCCACTGAGAGCAACGCCACCGAGAGCAACAGTACGGAGGGCAACTCCACCAAGCTCAACGCCACCGAGAGCAACAGCACGGAGGGCAACTCCACCGACAGCAACGCCACGGAGAGCAACAGCACGGAGGGCAACTCCACCGCGAGCAACGGCACAGAGGGCAACTCCACCGAGAGCAACGGCACGGAGGGCAACTCCACCGAGAGCAACGCCACGGAGAGCAACAGCACGGAGGGCAACTCCACCGAGAGCAACGCCACTGAGAGCAACAGCACGGAGGGCAACTCCACCGAGAGCAACGCCACCGAGAGCAACGGCACGGAGGGCAACTCCACCGAGAGCAACGCCACCGAGAGCAACGCCACGGAGGGCAACTCCACCGAGAGCAACGCCACGGAGAGCAACGCCACTGAGAGCAATAGCACGGAGGGCAACTCCACCGAGAGCAACGCCACTGAGAGCAATAGCACGGAGGGCAACAGCACGGACAAAGCCTCGTCCAAGAATGCCACGAGCGAAAGCAAGGAGAACAGCACGAATGCCACGAACGCAAGCAGCTGTCCCTCGGCTTTTTCTCAGGGTTGGGATGCAATCTTTCATCTTCGACGTTTGAGGGAGCTGTACTGTCAAGGCGTAGTGCGGGAGCTGGCAAGCAAGCATCCCCGACCCGATGCCCGTGCGACCAAACCGAAGAGCCCCAGGATTGGAGCAGTGAGGAAGGCCCTGAGATCATTCGTCGGAGCGGCTGTCTCGGAGAAAAGCCTGCAATAACGAAGCCGACTAGACTCGACTGGCCAGGCATCAGGATTTTCTCCGGCACTCATGTTGGCAGGTCGTGATGATAAGTACTGTCCACAGGAGACTACGGGTGCGATAGCAGTCGCACGTTTCACCCGCACCGGTCCGGTTTTGTTCCCGCCTTGCACCAGTAGGAGTGCAAGAATGTGGAGTCTCACCCTCCTAGGTCCACAGCTGACAGCGTTTCTCGAGAACTTCTGCAATCTGTTCAATCTAGTCCATGAGCCCGGAAGCAGACAATCAGACCTGTAGAGCATGGAACAGCGATCTTCCAGATGATTTTGGGGTTCCGTGTTTGCGTGGTTCTCGGGGTTCTTCAAGTGGCAACCTCATAGACATGTGCATGGTTGTGGAGGCGTGATTGCTGGTGCCAGAAGTGCGGTGGTAGTGAAAAGACTTCTGCATCCCAGCTGTCCAATCAGCTGACACCTTCTATGATCCCTGGACAGAATGCATACCTTAAACGCTGCGACCAAGAACGAGCAGCAGGGGGATGCAGTTCACCACAGGTCTGCGATTTGGAGCGGAAGGATGTGAACTTTGACCTGATCAAGGCCTTTGCTCTCATGTGCAGGGGTTCCGTGAGCCAGATAAAGCAAGAGAGCCGAGAGCAAACCGTAAAGCCGAGTGTAATTCTTCGCCGGGCTGTTGTCTCTGTGACGAGCTTTTGTTGAAGCATGCTCGGTAAGGATCAAAGCTCTGGGGTTTAACGGTTCAACTGTTGGATTCATGACCGTGGTGGAGCTAGCTAGAATCGGTCTTAGCTGCAGGTTTCAAAGCTGCAGCCAATCAGCAGGGATTTGATTTCAGTTCACATTGATCAACCGTCACATGAGTTTGGCTATCATAGATGTGAAGGAAGCCCCAGAATTCTGCATGGGACTCAGCAAAGCTAAAATGTCAGGACACTTTCATACAATTCAGAGCCAGGATTTTGTTTAGTCGTCAGTAGTAGTGTCATATCATGGTATCATGCAACGCGGATTCTGCTTCAGGTGAAAGATAGCTTGCAACGTTTTGATTTGACCCTGGGCCGGCCCCTAAACCCTAAACCCTAAACCCCAGACTCTTCCATTCCGAACTAAACCCTCACCCTCGTCCTGGCAAGTCCCCAATATAGTATTGGCAATTATTCAGGCCCCTATAGTAATCCTTATAATAATGGCCCTTACAGTAGTCCTTATAAACCCCTTTAAAGTAACTTTAGGAATAATAGCCCTTAAAGCAGCCGTTATGGCTACCCGGGTCTTTTGGCTCGGCAGGTGGAGGGCAAGGTTGGCGGCAAGCTGGAGGACTGCCGCGGTGTCGGCCGTATCATCATCAACACTTGCTCCATAACGTTTTGGGGCTGCACGCACACTCGAGCATGAGCTTCCAACTTGAGAGTTCAGTGCTGTTGCGGCGAGATTCAGATGCATCTGAGGCCCAGAGGTGCCGTTTAGGGAAGTTTTTCCGGGTTCGGATATGCATGAGGCAAGGTCCTTCTAGTACGGTAGCTGGGTGAGTGGACTTCATACAGTTTAAAACAGGGCTTGGGGAGACTTACTCGGTTGAGAACACCAAACGCTCGAGCGAGTGGCTAAAGCCAAGCACGACGCCGTTGCCTACACCCTAAACCCCAAACCCTGCACCATACTGGTAGCCTGGACAGCAGTGGCTAAAAAAGCATGAGGGTTCAAAAAAAACCCCTGCACCATGAACAGGACACCTGCCTGATCCAGGGCATTGTTGTCGACAAGGATTTTAGTCATCCGCAGATGCCGAAAGTAGTCAAGGACGGGCTCCCGCATGCTTCGGGCGTTGAGGGTTTTGCAAACTTCTGTCCTGGAATCTTCGCAGTACTTCCAGGGCAGGAGTGCCGTGTTGATTGATGACAGAGATGAGAAAAGACCGTGGGTGTACGACTAGCAAAAACTCTCCGAGCCGGTTGGAGGATGCCAAAATGGCAATCCTGACCTGCCCGTTCGAGCCACCGAAGCCGCGGGCTCGGCAAGCAGTGGGGCCTCAGCATTGGTTGGTATTACAGTAGCAGTAGTAGTAGTAGTAGTCGTAGTCGTTGTCGTAGTCGTAGTAGTCGTAGTAGTCGTAGTCGTTGTCGTAGTCGTAGTAGTAGTCGTAGTAGTCGTAGTCGTAGTCGTAGTAGTAGTAGTAGTAGTAGTAGTAGTAGCAGTAGTAGTAGTAGCAGTAGTAGTAGTAGTAGTAGTAGTAGTCACAAGATGTATGTACATATATACATATACATATCTGTAGAGCCCATCCTTCCGGGTCCTTCAAGGGTCGTATGTTCTTGGGGAGCATGTGACACCTCAGCTGGAACTCCGGGCGGAGCAGTCCGAGGTTCATGGGTTTACCGACTCTCATTGTTGAAACTGGGAAACTGCCCGATGGTGCTGGCGTTGGGAACTCCTGGAATGCTTGGGGCTCTCGTGGGGCTCGCAACGGTGAGTCAAGACAGCCTTTAGGGTTCAGGGAGTGCAAACAGTCTTCCCAACCCCATTGAGGCCAAAGACCAAGCACAAGCTCGACATCCGCACCGGTGAGGATTACAAGAAGCTGTACGAGCATGAACAGAAGTGCTCCTTCGGGATTGGGTAAGGTGCCTTCTTGCCTGCTGTTAAGTTTTTAGGGCCATTTTTGGGGGTCCTTATTATACTGATAGTATAATGGACCCCCAAACCCTATTCTAATTATTAAGGCCCCTTTCGTACATTCTTTCTTTGGCAGCAGGTACTTTCGCGAGCAGATCCGACTCATCCAGGACTTTTCCTGCACAGCTCGTGCCAAGCATTCTCCCAACTCTCAGCTTTTTCTCGCTCCAGGTTCTCTCTCTCTCTCTCTGTCTCCCCTGCCCTGAGACCGTTCTACCCCCTGCATTGCAATCGGGGTATTATATACCCAAAGCCTTGTTCTAACATTATCAAAGCCAGGAGTCAGGTGCAAATCTGGTGATTTGCCAGTGGGGCTTCGATGACGAGGCCGGCTGAAGTGCAGCCCAAGCCGGGAGCCAACGGCCCAGGGCCACCCTAAACCCTAAACCCTAAAGCCTAACTGAAATGAAACCCAAAAGCCGAGCATACAAAACTCCCGCTATCCCTCTTCGATCCCAGGTCTTCAACCCTTGACAGCAGGGCTCCGGAAACACTGGTACGGCTTGTGTTCACAATCCCCAATGCAGGCCAACCACCTGCTCTTCCAGAACAAGCTTCCAGCTGTGAGGCGATCCGATCTCCTTTTCCCGGGTTCCTAATGACCTGCTGACGCATCATTTCCGAAAGTTTTTTTGCAGCCGGTTCACACTGAAACCGTGGAATACCTGATCTCTGTGTGGAAAAGCATTTGCAGAGGTGGGTTGGCGGTGTGGAGCTAGAGCTCATCGCCATCGCCACTGGCGGGAGGAAACGGAGTTTTTGGAGATGGTCTTCAAGGTTTCATGATTTGGTGTTCCGGGATTTGTAGTGCAGCCTTTCGAGTGGTCCATGGCTGCAGACGTGCTGGAACACCCAAGATCGGCTGGCAGGATCGTTCCACGTTTTGAGGAGTTGACTGCCGACAAGCTCGGAAAGGCTGGGCTTCCTGATTCACATGGGTGGTTGTCAAAATTATGGTCCCTTTTTGGGTCCCTATTATAATAAGGCACCTATTATTTAGGGTACCCCAAAAGGGGCCATAATTTTGACAACTACCCACATCAATGTATGACGAATGTGCAGTGGGCCCCTTGTGAAGGACCGACCGAGCTCGCGGGGCATGGGTGTGAGCTGGTAGGTTTAGGCGTCATAAGGCCTCAGCCCCGAACCCCGAAACCCGAAGCCTCTAAGCCCTAAGCCCCGAACCCTCAGCCCCAAACCCTACACCCTAAAGCGTCAAGCCCCAAACCCTAAAGCCCTAAACCCTAAAGCCTTTCCGTCCCAAGCGTCGAGGCAGGGCTGGTCCGCGAGGTCACCTTCGGCACGATGAAAGAGCAAATGCTCATCATCGAGGCGACCAGGGGGTCCTTAAAGGGTTACTATGATACTATAGGAGTTCCTTTAAGGGTTCCCTTAAGGGTTTACTATAGGGGTCCTTAAAGACTTCCTTTAACGGATCTAGCAGGGTTCTGTAAGGAGGAGTTTATAGGGGCTCCTAGCAGGGTTACTAGAAGTTACTATACAGTTGACTAAAAAGGGCTTACTATGAGGTAAGGGTTGCTATACAGGTTGCTAGACGGGTTACTGAAAGGGTCGGTTGTAAAGCCTGAACCCCTGCCGCGAATAAGTCCTGCAGCATACGCGCGCTGATTGTCGGCCATCTACCCGAATCTACCCATTTTAAAACCCAACCTTAAATCCCTGAAGGAGTGTGGCAAGAGCAAAGCGGTCACCGTGCTTGTTCGTGGCGGCAACCAGATGGCGGGACGGGCTTCGATGTCGCACTCTGTGATCTAATGGGGCGTCGAAGATAAGCTACGGTAAGTGACCTTTTCGCCACTGCTCTCTCGACTGCCCAGTTGTTGGTGTCGTTGGCTTCAGCTGGGACGGTTCCACACGACCGGCTAGTGGCGTTTCGTCCTACCGTCGTCAAAACGACGGGAAACATGTCTGTGACAGGTGATAGAGGCGATAGCGTTTAGTTTTTGTTGACTTGGCATGCCATGTCTTTCTTGACTCCAGGAATCTAGAGGACTCTGTACGCCAAACGAAATCACAGTGGACTCAGAATACGCCCCGTTCAGGATCGAGCAAATTCTGTCCAAAGTACTTTCGCTTAGTTTGACTCTTCCCATGTCAGATGTGCAAGGTCTGTAAAGAATTCCAGTTAGCACCAATTGGAAACGGGAGAAAAGTGCAGGTAGTGGACGAGGCGAAGAGATGTCTCCATGATGCAAATTGCTGCGTCAGGACTCCCCGGTGCTGCGCAACTTATGATTTCAGAGTGTTGAGCATTCGGTTTCCACTTCCAAAAGTCGAGAAGACAGCAGCCGGAAGATGCACTTTCTCTTGCCAAATGCTCTCCAATACACCGTCAAAGGGATGAGCGGTTTGTGGTGATCCACTGATGTCCTGCTCGATGAGGCCTTCCGCACCTTTCACTGACCCCCCAAAACAACGCAGAAGCGTCACGCAAAATGCAGAGATTCATGGCTGCATGCAATGCTCTGCCCGGCTTTGCGAAGGAATCTAATTCGAGATCCGCGAGTTGTTCCCGGAGGAGGTGGGGAGCACCCATGGTGCTCAAACGTAAGAATAACAATAATAAGTAAAAGAATAACAATAATAAGTAGTAGCTGTAACTCAAACAAAGATAATAATAGCAAAAAATGACAACAACAATAATAACACTAACAATAATGACAATAATGATCAGATTCGAGCCCTGCTTTGCCACTGAATCCTCGGCTGTTTGCGACAAGGAGCCAGCGAGATGGCTGCATCCTTGGCAGTTCTGGCAGCTGCAGACAAGGAGCTTTGGGGATTCGTCAGGTATGGTCATTATTGCCATCATTGTCCTTATTCTTATTCTTTTATTTGTGTTCTCATTTTTGTGTTTATTCTTATTGGCACCTTTATTAGTATTCCTATTTTGATTCTTATTCTTATTCTTGTTTTTATTCTTATTCTGATTAGTGTTATTATTTCGTCGGAGTACTAGTCCGGTGCCCAGGAGTGCAAGAGTTCCGAAACATTGTTGAATAAGCCCCAAGGATTGCAAAGTAGGGAGCTCCCCTGCCGAGATGCCCCAAAGCTCCGCAAAGCTCGTGCAGGAGCAGACGATTGACCAGTGCGCTCGCTGGGCTTGCACTTCACAGCCTCATACCTCTTGACCAATGCCGGCTACACACATTCTGAGTCCAAGGTTCTGCTTGAATTCGAAGCTGACCCGCATAATGAACAGCCCCGGCTGCATTCCGACTTTCAACAATGGGCCTTTGTGGGTGCACAAAGATCTTGATGAGCGAGCAGGCTCTGCTATTGTACGGCACAGGCCTTGGAATTGAGGATGCTCTCACCATCCCTTCAGCCCTTCGTGCCTCATGGATTGGACGAGGTACAGCATGAAGGGCTTCGCATCCGCGCTAGACGTGATCCCCATGGTGGGCTCCCCAGGATTTCGGATGCCTTACTCTTTGGTTTGTCTCCGTGTATGTCCGCCGATAGCTTCTTCGACCTCCGACGTCCGAAATAGTTCCAGCTCCCAGCCCCGATGAGATGTGCCCACTCGCCAAAGCTTGTCGAATCTGACCCATTAAACCACAGAGCCAATTTCAATTAGACCCAGTTCTCAAGGTATCGGTCCTGCTCAACCGCTCACCAGAAGACCCCTCCAGGCACTCGCTGAAAACAGCGGCCTTCAGGGGATTGCAGAGATGGCGAAGCTCAAGGCTCTCCAAAATTGTTTATAACATGCTTATAGTCATGCTTCAGGATCTGTCTTTCAGGATCCTTTGCAGTCTGGTAGAGCTTCCCTTGGATCAAGAGGCAATGTCGCAGCACTCGAAGGGCCGAGGAACTGCTTCCATCGTCAGTTGCGGGTTTCTCGAATCGTCTTGGCTTGGCCGTACGACAGGTAGGTAGTACGTCATGTGATGCAACATAGTAGAGTCTAATGTACTACAATATACTAGTATATAACCTACTTGCCCCAGGCAATGACAGTATCACAGGACATCGAACACTTTTGAACGTTCGAGCTAGAAGCCGCCCGCTTGACGAGACAGGGGGTAGTCATCGCTTTTCCAGGCGATCCAGGAGACGTCTGGAAATGCCTGGCATGGTCATCGACTCAGATTGTTGAATCCACAGTTTTCCCCGGTTGGGATTCCGGAATCTGTGGCTTTTGCGGATGTCTGGGCAGTTTTGCTTCGGGAGTGAGCGCAGAACCAGTGGACCACAGTTTCCAGAAGGAGAGAGTGTTGTCTCTAATGGCTGGCACCCCGCTTTGCGTGCGTACTGCCCTTCCCGGCCCGCAGAAGCGGAGAGGGGCTGCACGGGTACTACCTCAACCTAAGTAATTGCCAACACAATTTTGCAACATTCCTTATGATAATTGTAGTATAATATACCCCCGAGGCATGGCCAAGTAACGTCCCAGCCTGCGAGCAGCTGAGGTGTTGACTGCATGCAGACCGGAACGACGGATATGTGGGCACAGAGCATCTACGAGGTCACGGAGCTCGGAGATTCACCGACCTTTCTGTGTGCTGTGCTCCGGGATCCGAAAAATTGAGTAGAGAATCATTACTTCTAGGGTGCGACATGCCTCTGCGAGCACTCTGGCTTCAGGGCAAGGAGCTCGAAACTTCAGCAACTTCTCGTCCTCACGTAGAGACCAATCGTCTGAAGGGTCATCTTCTATAGTACTATGGTACTATAGTACTATAGTGCTATAGTATTAGTAAATGATTAGTATTATAGTCTATGGTACTCTAGTACATCAGGTATGAGCCGGGCGGGACCCAACCTTTGATCCGAGAAGTCCCGAAACTTCGCTGTCCGGCCGAGGCGTGCGCCTCCAAGAGCTCTCAGCTGCGCTTGGCCACCCAGGTGCCGAGCTTACTTCAGGGGCCTAAATGATTAGAATAAGGTTCCGTTAAATTAAAGGAGCCACTCTAGGGGCTGCTATGAGGGCTACTAGAAGGGCTATTATCAGGATTTAGCATAGGGGCCTAAATAATTGCCAATACTATTTTGGAGGCTCCTTATTATAATTATGGTAGAATATACGCCAAAACCCTATCCTAATTATGAAGGCCCCTAGATTACTGCCTCAATCAGGGACTGCTAAGGACTCGGCTGCTTCCAAAATGCGAAAGGCCTCCCTAAACCCTGCAGATAGTCCGAGTTCGTACTGGGTGCATGGTGATTGGATGCTTCGTCCATGTTGAAACCGCACAACAGACGGCAGCATCTGGCTTCTCAGAACTTCGCAGTACAGGGAGGTGGTCCTTTGGATTCGCAAAGATACCCTAAAGTATAGTGTAGCATAGTGCAGTATAGTATAATAGTTTCGTACAGTATATTGTTGATGAGTGTCGGGTAGGGACTAGGGAGTAGCAAATAGGGAGTAGTAACTTGAGTAGTAGAGAACAGCACAAATTGTCCGACAGAGCTACTTCAACTAGTGTAAAAGCAGGAACAAGCGCAAGACACTAATGCAGTACAAACCTCACCCTGCGCTGCATAAAATACGGAAGTGCAGGTTCAGGGTTTAGGGTATGGGGCTTCGCAGTTTAGAGTTCAGGTAATGGGCTGCCCCCACAAAAACTAGCCAGCCTGCACAGCTTGCGGCTTAGCTTGGATCAGTACAGACTTACGCCTTCGTCTTCTTGTTTCCTTGGCAGTCGCAAACCCAAGGGCCCTACTTAGCCACGAAACTTTCCTCTCAGCCTGCTGCAACCTTGTTGGTGGTTGCACCCTCATTCATCTGACTTGATGGGGCCAGTTTGGCATGTTAGTACATGCGCCCTGAGTGTGAGCCTGTCTCAGGTCGTCAAGATGATCTTGAAGATCGATGATGTGCTCACTACGACCGACGCTATCGATGACTAGTCGACTCGTCCATCTCGCTGCTGCCGCTATGCCCTACCAAAGCTAGGGATCTAACAAAACGTGCAAGTTTCATCATCAAACACCACCAAGCCTTCCCAAGACCAGCCAAGCGACATGCGTTCAGCTAGGCAGAAACCCTTCCACACACTTCCCTGCATATGATGACCAAAGTAAGCTGATACTGTAGTCTAGCGGTGATACTACAAGGTCAACTAACCGCATGCAGGGGCTTGGGGATTGCACTGACCCTTTTGACTGTTTCGCGGGCAGGAATGTCCGACAAGCAGCGGCGTGCAGGGGAAAAAGGCATCTTCGATTGAAGGCTTCAAGTCCCTGAAAGTCTGAGGCTTTGAGAGTTTCATGAAGCACAAGTCTGTGAAAGCCGCCTAAACCCCGAAACTCGCAGGATCCTCTCGGGCCGGCAACAGTATCTGTGCTGTTGAGTCATGGGCTTGGGATGGAGTAGCACTCTTGACACGGAAGCCTCGTTTCCGGCAGTTGGGAGGCTCGAAACCGACAGGTGACAGCGGGCATCAAGCCTTGAAACCTCCATGTCGCCGCTACTCCTTGTGCTCGCCTCATATTCGACCGGTTCCGTGCTGGGTCAGGTCCAAAGCCGCTCTGATGCCCTGCTCTGTGCAGCGGAACCCTGGGGTCGATACTCTGCCAGTGGTGGCCTCTACTATGTGAGTGGTGAGAAATACATCTACACCTTCAGTGGAGACACCAGGAGCCACCAGGATAACCGGGGAGGTGTTGTGAGCACCAACTGGAGATTCCGGATCAGTGGCAATGGCACCAAGTGCTGGGAGAGGCTTGCCGACAGCCCCGTTGCAGTAGGCTATCGCAGCACGGCAACCGTTCTGAACGGCACTCACGTGTATCTCTTCGGTGGCGGGGACATCAGCTTTGCTGCAACAGGGCATTTCTGGAGGTATTCTTTGCTCGACAACATCTGGCAAGAGCTGCTCCCTTCGGAAATTCAAGGCCCCTGGCCATCGGAACGCTACAAACACGCCACGGTGAAGCTCTCTGAAACGAAGATGCTGCTTCTGGGTGGCCGGAGAGGTACTACTGTCCTGTCGGATGCATGGATTTTTGACCTGGAAGAGATGGCATGGTCGCTCGTAGGCAGCAATATCTTGCAGGTGTATCGTCATGGCATGACCTACGACCCCGTAAGGCATGTCGTTTGGATCAACGGGGGTCTTGATGGTAACCGACAGCGCTACGGATCGCAGCTGTGGCTTTGGAATGTCTCTACATTCGAGATTGAGCTTGTGCCGACAGAGGGTCCCGGGCCCAGTCGCTTGGCGTCGCATGCCGCAGAGTACATCCAGGCTCTGGACGCGCTGCTCTTTTGGGGTGGCACGTGTTCCGACGATGTCCAGATGTACCTGTACAACATTGCAAACAGCTCTTGGTGTGCAGTGTATGCTGCCAATCGTCCTGACAGGCGTGATGCCATGGTTTGGGCACTGGAATATCCCAGGTTCTACACCGCTCAGGGGGACCTGATTTGTCACAACTTCGGGATCTACCCCATCTCCGACGTGCACATGTTCGACTTCGAATCTCCTGGTCTCGGCTGGCAAATGCTTTACGAGCCACGGAACGAGAGGGGAACTGGCTCTGAGGCCTACTGCGACGGCACGAACCGGGGCTCCTGTCGCTAGGTCACCGAGTAGCAGAGGGGCTTTCATAATTAGAATGATACTCATCAAGGTTCCGGAATAGAATGATTGGATAATACAGTCAAGCCCCCAACGCTATTCTTACTATGAAAGCCCCTGCACTCCCCGCACAACCTCATTTTGCAGAAGGAAATGCTGTGCCCCTGTGTTTGCCGGACCTCCTCCCTAAAGCTTGTAAGGGCTTACTGGGAAGCTGAGGCCAGCCGCAACCCTTGCTTGCTGAACGAAGATCTCGTCTTAGCCAGCCCGAAGGATGCGAGAGTGGCTTCATGGATTCCGTTTCCAGCTGGACTACAACGACTTTGCCCAATACTTCCGGGTCGCCGGCCTTTGCCGGCACTTGCAGAACTGTCGTTCTGTCTGCTTTCATCGTTGGGATCATCTCTCTGTTGTAATATAGGGGCCTAAATAATTACCTATACTATTTTGGGGGGCTCCTTATTATTATAGTATAATGGGCCCCAGAACCCTATTCTAATTAGTAAGGCCCATATATTAGTCCGAGCCTTTCGAGACGTCTCACGTCTCACCAAGCAGACCGCGTTTTAAGGCGACGTCCTGGGCTGGTTTTCTTGGCCATCGAGAGGCTAGCACTTGATCTGCGTGAGGCCTGACGGCGGATGCGAAAAAAGAGCATGGGATAGCATGACAAGTCGGAAATCATGTGCCGCGGGATTCTGCTGCTCCCAAGTCATCCCACGGCTGCTCGGCGTGATGGGCTCCAGCACAGCAACAGAAGGGCATCATGTCCACTATGGCCATCTACCATGGGCCCTGCTTTTGAAATCATCTACGTCCCGTATCAGCAACCTCGGCCGCGATCGAGCTCTCCGAGTCCCCAGCACCAACATGCGAAGTACGCATGGTACGTCAGGCCAAGGAGGCCAAGCCACACTGAGCCTGAAGATCGACCAGAAGTCTCAAAACCGTTGCTTGCTGCTTTTGAGCTGTCGCCATGGAGAGCTCTGTATGCCAGCCCCAGCCCCAGCTGTCTGGTGCTGGGAAGGCTATCGATGCTCTACAGCCAATGCCAAGCACCTTCCACATGTCCTATCACAACGGGTCCTGACATGTCGACCGACATGCTTCCTCTGGAAGCTTTTCCAGTCCGTGACCGAGAGAGAGAGAGAGAGGTGTAGGTGTGTGTGTCTGTTTGCTTGTGATGTGACCACATTCGCCTCCCTAGATTTCCACATGTATTTGTCGCCACTTGAGTTTTGTAGAACACGGTTGGCAAGAAGATTCCGGCACCGCGAATGTGTTGTACCGCCAAGGTACAGTAGGAAGCCGCATATACAGCAGAAGCACGGCATCAGGTTGCGGTGTAACGCTAAACCCTGTTTCTGCAGTGACCCGGGCTGAGCTCTAGCCGGCATGAATCATACTAGCGAGATTAGCAATAAAAATGATACTAATGATAGTATCGATGATACTAGTGATAAGATATCAAGGCTACTAATGATACTAATGATAGTAACGAGGATACTACGGATAATATATGTATATGTATATATATATAGGCTAATAGCGATACTAATGATAATACGATTTACGTTCTCCTGCTTACTGACGCCCATCTTCACCAGCAAGGACCCATGGTGCCGCTGCACCCTCGAAAGGAAGGCGCCGGTTAAGGTTTGCTTCAGAGCTCTCGTCTGCCATACAGCGTGAACATGTTAGCAACTTTGTCATAATGCCCCCACTGGGAGTTTGCAGGCCGGTGTACCAGCTTCTTCCCTGTTCCGTCCTTTGGAGTGGAAGATTTGGAGCCTTACATCTGGGGACTAGGGATTTAAGTTAGCAGCTGTCAAGGAATTTGGAGGTTAGAAATGGGGAGCCAGACAAGGGGACCCAGCAACGGATCCCACGCAAAACCCAAAACCGAAGATGTGCCATGCTACATCGGTTAAAGGATCCAAACAAGCATGCAACGAAACGCATCAAGGCTTGCCTCCTCGTAAGATTACCTTCAAGAGTTTGTGCTTGGGTACTTTCTGGGCTCCTGCAGGAGGACGAGTACAATCTACTCGATTCCTCATCTTGAGCATCAAGGATCTTTGTCCCTGGCCAAGTAAAACCAGGGCGAACCTTCGTCGTGCGGCTGTGCTGACGCTGCTGGCCGGGATAGGGGAGGAAGGGGGGGGGTTGTTGCGGGTGGTATTGGCTTCAGGGGCAGGGGTGGGGGCAGCAGAAACCCAGGTGAACCCTTCGCACTGCAAAGCTTGCAGGGTTTCGTGCGCTCTGACTTTCACATGGCTGCAGTCTTTAAATATCTGCCGCAGTAGACCCTAAACGCTTGGCTTTTCTGAGAGCTTTTCTTAAACCTACACGCTAAAGCCAAACTCTGGCAAGAGCTCTCAGCCTCGATCCGTGGCCTTTGTACTTGGAGGATGATGGGACTTAGCAGGTAACCATAACGAAGCTCCGGCGCGATGGCCTGCGTTAGGGAGAACAAAAAGTGCCTTGCATCAACCTTATTGTGTACTGTAAATAACAGTACAAAATGCTTGGCGGAAAGCCTGTTTCGCAGGTTGTGCAGGTTTTCTCAGACGGTTCCCTTTTATTCCACTTGAAGTTGGGCTTGCAGTGTGTTTGGCAATATATGTCTGACCAAGACTTAGAGCGTGTTGGGTGCAATATAGGGGCCTAAATAATTACCAATAGAATTTTGCGGGTTCCTTATAATGAATATAATATAATGGGCCGCAAAACCCTATTCTAATTAGTAAGACCCCTACAGTAGTAGCCTCGACCCTGGCTTTTGTAAGCCTGTGCGCATGGGTAGTTCTCTCAATTAGGATCCCTTTTCGGGTCCTGTTTATAATGGTGCCGTACTATTTTGGGGACCTAAAAGGGATCCTAATTTAGAGAACTACCCGTGTGCAGGTAGCAGCCTGGCCCCAGACCAACTTTCAGCTCTGCACGCGAGGCAGGGCCGGTCTCCAACGAGGGGCCATGTCACCATCGAATCCAGTGCATGGTGTACCGTAAATAGCATTCAAGCCCAAGCCTGTTTCAGATTTCTGCAGGTCACGCATCCTTCTCGGGTGGCATCCATGCCGAAGTTTCTAGCGCTGCTCATGCTTGCACATCTGTGGCGCGAGGAACCCTGCCGACGTTTGCGGCAGGGTTGCCAAGATACAAGACCTTTGCATCTGGTCGTTCCACTCGATCGATCTTCTCTCGTGGTCTGTCATCTCTGATCTCCTCTTTCCCAGCAACATACCTCAGCAAGAGCCCTCACATGCTCTCAAGCAAAAAAGGCCAACGAAGCGGTGCACTCTCGAACAGGGACCCTGGCAGCGCGGGTTTCCAGCGGTCGAACGTTGCGGACGCGGAGGCAGAGCTGGTTCAGGCTTCAGCTTCTACACGTGGGTGGTTGTCCGTGTTATGGTCCCTTTGTGGGTACCCTAAATACTAGGTGCCGTATTATATTAAGGACCCAAACAGAGACCCTAATTTTGACAACCATTCACGTAGGTGTTGGACTTGATGGTGTGGGGCGCAACCATGCAGCTGTGGTTTTTCCAAACGAGTGTGCAGTCTCAGACATCTCGACTGGTGTTGGCAGCCTCTCGTGTTCCAAGCAGCTGCATGGCTGGTCACCATATTTAACTTCGGGGCTTAAGGGAGTAATACTCGCGCGTGGACATGCATGCAAGCAGGCACACATGTTTGGAGGCCCAGCTCGGCTATCTCGCCAGGATTACACAAAACCATGACACCGCAGGCACACAACAGCCACGGTTTGTGATGTTCACTACCACGGCAAATACATGATCTTTGGACGGTGGATGACAATTCCTGCATGAGTTTGTAAGACACAGGCCACTCCTCTACAACCCCTGATTTTAGTGTTTTAGATATTTTCGAAGGAGAACTTGCACCAACATCACCGCGCGAATGATGTCAATCCTGCATGACCTTTCCGCTGACATCAACATTGACATTCAGGGGTGCCGGGATGCAACTCTTTGGACGGGATTGGGTTGACTCAGAGTCATGCACGATTTATAACATCAACAGTGTTGCTATTATTCCCCACACAAAGGCTTTCTCAGGCTTTCCCATAAGTACCGGCGCATCGCGGGAACACGAGACTTATGCTTCTGCCCTTTGGCTTTAGCTTGCGGGATTCAGAGGGGCCGCGAAATCGTTTCTCCAAAGTACTGCGGGGTTCGACGTTTTCGACAGCCAAACCTGAGGCCCCCCGTCTATAGTTGCAAACTCAGTCGTGGTTTTGCCTGCTTGCAGACTAGTTGCAAACCTAGTCGCAAAGGAGGCTTTGTTAAAGGCTGGCGCAAAAAAGGAAGCTGCGGTTCGCTCGACAACCAGCCGGAGAAGCAGACAGAAGACACCCTGAGCCGTACCGCAGTACTTATTATTGTAATATTTTTATCGTTACACAATTGCCCATGTGATAAACTCTACCCTGAGCCCTAACCTCCCCGCACTCCTTGAACCCACTTTGGATGATCCCGATCACCCTAACCCTGTAATCCCTAAACCCTGAACCCTGCCAGCATCAGGGCCGCGATAACCCATACCCGGGAGCGGTTTCGCTGGGGCGAGCGCTACCCGCAGCCTGAGGCGGTGTGAGATCACGTGGGGGGGGAGGGGTTCGGGGGTGGGGAGCCCTTACACTAGGAGCTTCACTAATTACCTATACTATTTTGGGGGTTCCTTATATAATTATAGTAGAATGCCCTGTAGTACATCGGCTTGGCTTTGCAACAGCGTGTTGTAGAGGCCCTTTCAGAGCTTCGGATTTTCATGGCTTGTAAGGATTCAGAGGTTTTTGGAGTTTCTTGGAATTCGGGATGCATGATTTCGGGGCTCTTGTACTGCAGATCCTACTGTCATCAGCTTCGGTTCAGCTTCTTGAGGGAGACCTCGGGATCACAAGCAGGAAAGAGCGGGCTATCAGCTTCCATGAACCCCAACACCCGAAACCCTGAATCCAAAACACAACTCCAACACCTAAAGCCCCAATCGCAAAACCCCAGCGCCCTACAAGACCCAACGCCCAAAATCTCAATCCCCAATGCCTTGAACGCCAAACCCACGATCCCACCACCCCCAACCCCAAAGCCCGAAGCCCCAAAATGCCGAACCTCCATGGCCGCAGCCGCCGCCGTTTCCACCGGGCATGGACGACCCTCTTCCCTGGCCCGTGGAAACCGCAGAGGTGGGTCGCTTAAGGGCCTTTTTATGGGACGAGTTTCTTGACGTTTAGTGTTCGTGTTTTTTTTTTTTTTGGGGGGGGCCGTCTTCGGGCCTGAGCCAGTCATTTCAAGGCCTTGGGCACGCGGGAGCCCGTCATAGCAGGGCTTTGGGGATGCAGGAGTGTAATTCATTCATCCCTGAAGATGCCCTGAAGCTGTCATCCTGACTTTGTCGGGGTCAAGAGGAGGGATGTTACTTGAGGCATCAAGGTCTTGAAATGGTCACTCGACCGCGGATGTGTTTTCTCATTGTCAGCCCAGATCATGATCGATGCCCACAGCGTCATCCCATGGTATTGGGCTGAGACCGCCAAGATTGAAGAGGACACCCCGAGACCTGGTCGATATTTGGAGGATCAGGGCACCTAGCCAGTAAGTTAGTAAGTAAGTTAATATGTATAAGGACCGGGTTATAAGTAGTTGTAAGTATGGTTACCTTATTTATAGCCATAGTTACTAAGTTCGATGATCCCCCAAAAAGAAGCAGCTGGAATGGGACGTGGCAGACACTGTGCCTCCCGCTGCCTCCTTTCATATTCGTGCTTTCGAACATAAGTGTGTAGCTGCAGTAGAGCTCGTTATCCGATGCACATGTCCATGACAAACCTGACGTCCTACCAGATATTGACCCCTGCTCTTGCTTCAGCTTGGCTGCTTGAGTTTTGTTGGCCGGCACCCAGCGCAAATATAGAGTGAAGTGGAAGTTCATGGTGCCCAGGTGCAGGTGCTAGAATCTCTCAGCTTTGCCTGTAATTTCGGAGATCATGGTAGGGCTTAGAGCCTAGGGTTGTATGGTTTGGGGTTCAGGGTTTTAGGGTTCAGGAGTTCACGGTGGTGCAGTTACGCCAGTGATGGGCCGGCAACCACACTCGCCCACACGGAATCTCCGCCCCAAACCCTAAACCCTAAACCTTCGGATGGGAATGAACTTGCGAGACGGGGCTATGACTTTCGAGTTGAAGCAGCCAAAGGATCATGGGACGTAGTAACTTGGGTTATGAGTAAGGTAACAGTACTTAAAGCTACATATAACCCTAATTACGTACAGCACCTACAGTGTTGCGTTCTAAGTCCCATGATCCTCCAAGTCATGAAGGACCTGGACCTGCGCCACGACAAGTTTTCGTTTTGGCCCGCCCGGATTGCCAAAGCCGGGGAGGCCGGCTGTCGGGACATGTCACCTGGCGGCCATGAGCCTCTAGGAGCACTACATGGTTCAAGAGCAGCCGTTGAAAGAAAAGTGTGCGATACTGCGTACAAGATATACATATATATATAGTATAGTACATATAACATCGTATAGTATAATCCAGTAAAATATAGTATAATATAATATAGTATCTAACATATATATATATATACATGTGTATATATATATATATATATATGTATGGACTTGCAAATCCAATCTTGAATCAACAGCCTTCAGTCTGCTGGCCTGCCGGGTAAGCACGCAAAGCGAAGTCCCCCGCTGATGGCGCAGGCCCTGCTTTCTCGCTTTGGGCTTTCGCGGCCTCCATCGCCGTGGAGGCGATTTGGGCGTATTATAAAGGCCTAAATGAGTACCAAAACTAGTTTGGGGGGTTCCTTATTATAATTGTAGTGCAGTATACCCCAAAACCCTATTCTAATAATTAAGGCCCCTATATGAGGGCGTTGTGGGTTGCGGATCTGAGCTGCAACCTTTGGCTTTCCCTCCCGCCCAAAACCCGGATCTTCGCAGCATGGGGACGAGATCAGATGTCAGCACCTTTCGCGTTGCATTCAGAGCATCATGGTCACCAGAGGCACGGTTTCCAGTGTCTCCAGAAGTACAGTACAGCTTCAAACTCGGGTTTGCGCTAGTCCGTGACTGGATCTGCATACGACAACAGCTGTTTGACTGGGCTGCAAACTGGATTCCACCCGCAATCTGTTCCCTTATGGGTGTCTCATAGGCTCACCGCTTGCTTGGGACAGACTTTTGTAAGGACATGCAGACCCCACCTCCACCCACACCAGGACTCACTAGTAACTCTAGTATCCTAGCTTCTGATGCCACAGCACTCCAGCCCCGATGAACCCAAAGCCTCTGCGCAGTCCGATCATCACGGTGCGCCGCGCCTGCTGCGCTTTTTGGTATTGCCTGATGCCTTGCGAATTTTGGATAAATCCATGGTTGTTGCCCATGGGTTGAGCTTGCTGGATTCACGGGGAAATGAGCTTTGAACGTGCGGGACAGCAGGGCGACGCGTTAATGGCAGTACTGTTCTTCCTACTGAAGGTTCATTCACCTCTCCGGGCGGGTATGGTATACTGTAATTTACTATGGTTCACGATATTTTCATACTATACGGTAATTTTGGAGCTATGATATACGAGACTATAATACTGTACTATAACGGTTGGGGCACTGCGGGGTGCCGGTGCTGGCATATGGATGATTCGGGTTAGAGCGTGGGGCTTCCTCTGGGGAAGCGAGCAGTGCGCAGAGTCAGGGCATCATGAGGCCGCAAGCCCTCCTGACCCCTGCGATGTTGGGTGAGATGGTGTTTATGGTATACTTTTTTCGTATTTTATACTGTATTATACTATGTCATCGCACATTTTATTGTTGTGTATCATGTTACGTTATAGCAAATTGCTACAGTATACTCTAGTAGAGTATATCACAGTCAGTAAACTATAGCAAAACTATACGAGTTCCAGCAACGACGACGCGACATATTTCTTACTATAGGGGCCCAAATAAGTACCTATACTATTTTGGGGGTTCCTTATTATAACTATAGTATAACATACCCCAAAACCCTATTCTAATTATTAAGGCCCCTATATATTATATATTATAGTACCCTTATAGTAGCCCTCATAGAGTACCCCTGTAAAGGACCCCTTTAAAAGGAACCCTATATGACTTCTTGCAGTACTTTGCGCTTCGAAGGCATCGAGACAGAGGTTCCAACAGCAAACACTGATAAGTGCGAAGAGGCCGTGAGTTTTACTGCCAGAGACTCGAATATCCGTTGATTACGGAGTATACCCTTAAGTCATACTTGGGATCCTATTATAATTTAAGGTATATCCCTTAATTACGGGATGCCGGAGTCTCTGGGCTATAGTATGTTCCAATATACTTTACAAAGCACACAGCAATTTGTAAACGGTAGTCTAGTGTAACAGAATTCAATGTTCTATGAACTACAATGTATTATAATATGTTGTAGTATACGATAATATACTATGATATACGAAAATATAGTAGCATAATATACTAGAAATCTACATATCCGCGATTTTCTTCCACTTCTCCAGGTATTCGACCTTCCGGATCCCGGCAACACATGGAATGGTCAGCAGGACAGGAAGTCATGCATTATGTAAGGGCCTTAATAATTAGAGCAGGGCTCCTTTAAAGGGGTCTATAAGGGCTACTATAAGGGGTATTATAAGGATTGAGTGTAGCCTTGACAATTAGAACAGGGCTCCTTTCAAACGTCCTGTAGAGGGGTCTATAAGGGATCTATAGTAGGTTCTATAATATAGCGGCCTTAATATTTAGCACAGGGTTTTGGGAGTTCCTTAATATAGTTACAGTATTATATACCCCCCATTATCTAGGCCCCTACAGCAGCTTCCGGTGAAGTTGGGCCCCAGTCTTTGAGGTATCCTGAACCGTGCGTGCTCATAATGGGCCGAACTCATGCTTGCAGAACCTTTAGCCTTGAATTTTCGTGCAAATGTTGGGGTTTACCTCTGGTGATTGGGCCTTCATATGGGAGTTTCCAAAAATAGGGGACCCCAATATAGTGCCCTAAATAGTGATCTTCGGACCGTCGGCTTAAAGTTCATCCGGACTTGCAACAAAGCAGCCGTGACACCTCAGATCCTTGCGACCTTCCCTGGGCTCGTCAGCAGTCCAAGCTCCGTCTTTCCGGGTTTGCCTAAAATAGAGGCCTTACTAGTTACCGATTCTATTGTGAGGGTTCCTTACTGTGTTTTGTATATTCTGCCCGCAAAACACTATTCTAATTATTAAGGCCCCTAATTGGTGGGATCCAGCTCTCCCAAGCAGCTCCCCGGAAAGGTCTGAATAATTGCCAATAGCATTCCCTTCTCGTCCCAACATAATGTTTACTTGTAGTATACTATGCGCTCAAACCATTGCTCCTTGTATAGTTATAGTATAATATGCCCCCAAATCCCCTTCTAATGATTAAAGCCCCAAACTCCTCGTCAGAACCCGGGGTTCGTGGCTTGTACTATAGGGGACTAAACAATTACCAATACTATGTTCGAGGGTTCCTTATTATAAGCATAGTATAGTGGGCCCCCAAACCCTATTCTAACTATTGAGGCCCCTGTATTATAGTACCCTTATAGTAGCCCTTCCACGGGCCCCTTTAAAAGGAACCCTATTCTAACTAGTGAGGCCCCCATATTAGGTGCCCCCGGCTAAGGGCCATGGATGGCTGAGCTTCGATTTTTCAAATGCCGCGCGATGATAGCTTAGTAGTAGAGTAGGTAACCTTTGACAATTTTGTTAGGGTGCTACAACCCCAATATTGTGAAATCATAACCCAAAATCTTAACCTTCATTGCCCCCCCAGGAGTTTGGACAACTAGGATAATGACTCGTGCGTCCTGTACTGTTTGTGCTTCTGCTGCTTGTAGTGGTGATGTTGATGCCGGTCTCTGTCTTGTTGTTTTTCTGTCGCAGTTACTTACTTCGCTTTTATTGTTTTTTTTGTGATGTTTGTGGTGTAGTTGTTGCTTTTGCTGCCTTGCTGGTGTTGTTGTTGTTGTTGTTGTTGTTGTTGGTGGTGGTGGTGGTGCGTCGTCGCCTGTGTCGTCGTCTTAGTCTCCATCATCGTCGTGGCAACTGATGATTAGCTAGTAATGGTGGTGGTAGTAGTAGTAGTAGTTGTTGTTGTTGTTGCTGTTGCTGTTGGAGCTGCTGCTGCCGCTGCTCGTCGTTTTCGTCGTGTTGTCGTTCTTCTTCTTCTTCTTACTTGTTCTTCTTTGTGTGTTAGTTGTCTTCTTTCTGTTCCTTCCACTGCCTGCCATCGCCGCGCAGATCAAGAGATATCGGTCCCTGGCGCGACAAGGGCCGCGGCAGTTCAACAACGTCACCTTAGCGTCCGGGCCATCGCATGTTTGGTGGGTCCAGAGACTTAGGAACCCCAAAAGGACATAAGCAGAGGAATTTTATGGGGATATCCCTACCTTAATGGGCTTCATTATAAGGGGGTCTATGTGGGATATCCCTATCCTAATGTTTGCTTATGTGCTTTTTTGGGGGCCTAGGGTCCCTACCGAACTATGCCTGGGCTTTTGCACAAGCTCAGGGCTCCTGGTGCCATCTAGTTTAGGGCCCTAAATAATTACCAAAACTATTTTAGGGGTTCCTTATTATAAATATGGTATAGCGGGCCCCGAAACCCCATTCTAATTGCTAAGGCCCCTATATTTCAGGGCCTGTTGAGGGTTCTGTATTTTCTAGAGCTCTCATCTTCGGCTTGCGCGATTTTCAGCGGACCTCGCCTCACCGAGCGTTTCCGATGATTCTGGACCGAGCTACTTCCGACCTGCTAACGTCCTCTCTTGGCTCGTAAAGCTCATTTGCATAGGGCCTATGTAGGGGCCTCTGGAAGTGTCAAGAAGCCCATCTCTCTGATGCCAGACTGTTTTCAACTCGCCTAACATCCAAAACCCTTGCCCCTGAAACTCCTCAGTGGCCCGTCCCTCCAGCCAGGGCCCACCCCAGCAACCCAGCATCCCAGATCCAGCCAGAACCACGTGGAGGCGTCACGTTGCACATACTAAACCGAGCCTGTACTTCACTCCTCCATTCCATCCGAAAAACCGGTCCGCCTCCACAGTGACGCGGAGCCCGGCTTTGCGCCACTTGGCCTGAACTTGGAGCGTACTATAGGGGCCTTAATAATTATCTATAATATTTTTGGGCGTTCCTTATTATAAATATAGTATAATATCCCCCAAAACCCCATTCTAATTATCAAGGCCCCTATAGTATTGGTTGCAGGGTATTCAGGCGAGGGAAGTCAGCTCTCGGCCGGAATGAGTAAAGATACCCCTAAACCCTAAACCGAGGACCTTAGGGTTCCCTTCTTTCACACAAGGACGCTATAGTAGGGTTTAGGGTTTAGGGTAATATACCACCCCTTTTCAAACAACTGTTCCAACTCTTCACGCCCCGGTATTAAAACTGGTTTCAGCCCGAACTAGCCTTGTTCGAACTCCGGCGCTTAGATCCCTGGAGCCCCCGAGACGGAAGAGGGCTGGAATCTGGATGGTCGAGACTCACCCGAGCCTGCCCTACTGTAGCAAACCCCACCGTACAAAAGGCCTCCTGTCCGAGATCCCAGATTCGAGATCGAATCTAGGATCTAGGTTTGATCTATTTAGTTTCCTGGCGCACCCAGGCATACTTTCGAAACCGCTCCATGAGCGAGCCGGATGGCGCAGAGGAGTTCGAGGCATGCGCGCGGGAACTCGACTCCAGCAGGGAACGCCGCTTTCGAGGGAGTCAGACCCGCAGGGGGCCGAAGCCCGAAATCCTAAACTTTGATCTTGTTGGGCCCCGCTCGCTTTGGGCGAATCTCCAAGAGCCCATTCCGAAGGACTTCGAGGTGCCATGCGAGGCCCGGAAATCGGGGGGCTTTTGCTTACTACAAAGGGTACAATAGTTACAAAAGGGTTGTATAATGGCTCCTCTAAGGATACCATAGGGTTCTATAATGGCTCTTTTCAGGGTACTATAGGGTTCTATAATGGGGTGCTTTTGCATGGTTCAGCTTTCAGCTTGAGGTTCTTAGGGCTTAGGGGTGATGCCGGACATTTGGGGCTTGTGGGGGTTGGGATTGAGCCATTGATTGCATTTTCCGGTGTCTTTGAGGCATCGACTGGACTATGTCTGGCGGAAGTGGTCGATGCATCTGTGCATGAGTTCCTTCGTCATGGTACTGAAGTCAGGACAGAAGTACCAGCTGTTACCAGCTACTCCCAAGACATGTCTGCAACGTTGGTTATTGTCGCAGAAATCCTCCAATTAGCCAGACATGAAAGTAACAGCTGGCTTGTGAGTCGAGATACCTGATCTCAGCACCATCATTGCATGACTGCTTGGCGCTTGTTGTAACAAATATCATACACACCAGAACTCTCACGGGTTGGTGCATGGGTCGCATAGATCAGGGCGTTGTCTCGATCGATGCGGCTGCGATGGCATCAGCCACTGCTGTTGATGAAGCCAACCTGTCATCCGTCGCCGTCGAGGCACCTTTTGCTTGAAGAGTGGCTCTTGACATTCGGGGGGTGTCCTGCCCAGGGGGCCTCTCCAAAAGGTTACGGAACGATTTTGGGGTTTCGGGGTTATCTGAGCTCCTCCGAGGGAGGGAGGTCGCTGCCATCAAGAAGTCGGGATTTGCATCCGTGGCACTGGACAGGGCCATGGATGCTCAGATGTTACTAGTAGTAGAGTCGCTTGAAGTGCCGTCAGCCCTGCTGCTCCTATTGCATGTTGTTGCCAATTATGGAAGAAAGGACTCACAAGACGCTCAGTCTCTCTCAAACTGTCCCAAAGCTCTTCTCAACTGCGAGCCTGAGCCATATCCGCTTTGCTGCCAGGGCGATGCTCCAGACTTTGGCATGGGCGCAAAGCGTGCCACAACATCGGCTTGAACGTTTTGTGATTTTGATCAGAGCTTGACTCGTAGGCCAGCGTTTCAGGGGTATTTGAAGTTGGGCAGTCTCTCTGAGGTATGAATATGAAGAGCACCCTAAACCCTAAACCCCAAGGAAAAAAAACCCCTAAACCCTTAAACCGACTCTCAGCTCGCCCTTTTCTCCTTCACTTGCCATTTTAGTGCGAGACCCGAGGTTCCTTCCAGTTTAGGGGCCTAAGTAATTACCTATGTGTACTATTGTGGGGGTCCTGATCATTATGAATATAGTACAATATACCCCCCAAACCCTATTCTTATTATTGAGGCCCCCATACTATGAACTGCACGATCGGGGCGCTTGGGGCTTAAGGGCGAGGAGCTTCGCGCAATGCAAGCTTCGATCCTTGAGATGTCAATAGCTTCAAAGCGTGGATCCCAGCATCTTTGGATGCATGGCACGGGCAAGTCTTGTGCACAGCAACCAGAAGTTTGTACATATATGTATATAATCATACATACATACATGCATACATACATATGTTTATATATATATGTATATACATATACATACATATATATATACATATATATATATACACATGTATATATATGTATATACACATATGTATATATATATATATATTCATATATTGATCCCAAACTCAGTCAGCCCCTTGTTGGAGATTACCTGCATCACCTCGGCCAGATCTAGCATGCTTTCCTGTAGTATCTGCCATGCGTTTTTGCAGGTACTGTTAGTGCGCTGATGTTGCCGCCCCAGCGGCAGGACAGCAGCTGGGATTAAATTTGTTGAAGCACGACGGAATGACCGAGGTTGGCATTGCTGGAATTGCGGGTCAGGAGTTTTCGGGCTTCAGGGTTGTCATTGACTAATCCCTGAATTCACTTATTCTGCTTCTCGTCAGCTTTAGGAAGCAACAAGCTCTGGCAGTAGCATCCGAGCAGTTATACATGTACTGTGAAGAATTCAGAACATAGGGCTCTGAATGAGTAGTCATAACATCCGCTTATAGTCATATTATAGTCCTTGCAGTGTATACGAAGACCAATAATTTTTAATGCAATACTGTGCCCCAGAACCCTGTTATGATTAGCAAGGCCTCTGCATTTCGAAGGCCCCTACAGTATTCTCAATCCAAGGTGCGAATAGTATTCACAGCATCATGGAGGTGGCAGATGGCTGAGAATCTGAGAAGGGTCTCGCTCAGTGTCTGTGCCAGGAGAACATTGAATGGTTATATTGACGACACTACTACTAGCACTACTACTACGACGACGACTATGACGACGACTAACCACCACGACTAACGACTACGACTAACGACTAATACCGCGATCGACGACTACTACGACTACCAATACGAATACCAAGAATACTCATACTAGTACTGGTGCTGGTACTTACCCTGATACTGGCACTACTGAACACCAAACGAATGCCAGTACCATTATCGGCAATTGCGCACGTGGTTGCCAAGGGGAGAATGTCAATGCAGAGGTCAGCCGTGATATTCCAGTGTGTGCACAGTGAAGATTCAGAGAAGTTCGTGCGAACTAAACCCGGGAACTTCAAGACTCTGCAGCCTCTAAGCCCTCGAACCCTGAATCCCTAGCACAGCCCCAAACCCCAAAACCTTAACCCTACATCTTAAGACGCGACAAAGATACTTGCGCTCTTCATGGGCTTAGGGTTCAGGGCCCAATTTTGTGCGTAATGCTGGTGTTGGTACGTCACAAGGCGAAATCAAATTGTGCTGAACTGCCAAGTGCGATCTTCCAACACCGACGTCCCAGGGCCCGTTTCGAGTGGGCATGATTCCAGGAGGTTGTCGCAATCATCTCTTGGACTAGGTTTGTGGCTTGATTCTGCAAATGTCACAACAACACTTGAAGGCCACACATCCAGTAGCGAGCCGGAAAGAGTCGGAAAATCAGAGCTGGGTCTCCCCACTATCATCGGTTCGATCAAGAGTGCCACTCGTAAAACTGGATAGCAGAAACAAAGAGTGCCTTCGGTACGGTACGGTTGCATTACTGGAACTCTGGCTTGTGCGTGTGCGCTCGCCTGTGCAAGAATTGTGAGCGACTGCGTGACCGGTTATAGCGATCCAAGAATCAAAGCAACGAGAAAGTTGAAGAGAGTTGGGGATATATATATATATATACATATATAAGCACATACATATACATATACATATCTATCTATCTATCTATATATATATATGTATATAAGTATATATATATATATGTATGTATACATACCGCAGATTCAGGCTGCAGCCAGCAGTCATTCAGCCTGAAAATGATGCCCTCTAAGGTGCGCGAGCGTGTCGGGAAACTGCAGGGCACCCTTGCAGGAGGCAGGGGTCCTGTCCTTATAAAGCTTTCCAAAGCATGAAAACCAATACTATTGATAATGAATACGAATACAGATTAAATATTGGTAGAGAAACATTACTATTAGTACGAATACTAGTACCGAAACTACAACTAAACCTAATACCCGTTCTAATGTTCTTAAGCACAAGCACTCAGAGTTTAGCTAGGGTTGAGGGTTTAGGGATGGTAGGAGCTTCCATCATCGGAGCAGGCAGAGCTCCGTTTCATGCCCCCAGACCCAGGCCTCGATCTTGCAATCAGCTAGGACCCAGAGACATCAATATCCCTTAATTAAGGAATACAACTACCTGAAATCATAGTAGGGATAGTAGGGATCCTACTATACTGCAAGGTATATTCCTTAATGATCCCTTTAAGGATCCCTTTAAGGAACCCTAAGGTACATTCCTTAATGGGGATATTGGAGCCTCTGGGGACACGCCGTTCCCCACTGAAGCTTTGAGCTGTTGATAGCAGTTGCAGAGAAACGCCAATGCAAACAGAAAAGCCCAGCTAAACCCTAAACCCTAAGCCTTAAACCATTGAACCCCAAACCCCGAAGCCCTAAACTTTGAGCCTGGAACCCTGCTAAACCCCGAAGCCCCAAGCCCTGAACCGTGTCGTTTGCCGGGCAAGGCCTTCTGACCGGCGGGTCGGAAGGTGATGATTGGAACCCGAGGCAGTCCGGATAATACATTACACAATGTATTAGGTATCGATTTGGGATGATTTTTTCAATTTTCCTTCTTGTTTGATGTAGAGCCCCTAATTACGAATAGTTTTGGGGACTGCTGAAATCGACACCTGGTTATATTATACACCTGGTCAGACTGCGCTCCAGTCTAGTCTGGTCTTGTCTAGTCTGGTGTAGTCTCGTACAGTGCCGTACAGTTCAATGCCTTATAGTGCAAAACACTATCGTATGGTGTAGTGTAGCTTATAGATGGTATAGTTTAGTATAGCGAGGGGCCTCGATCTTGGTTTTGCTCCCGGTTCTCCGCTTTTACAAAATCGTTGAGCGAGAAGCTGAGGGTCGCTGCGGGGTTGTTGTTATAAGTAGTGCTATTGTTTACTCTGTATCATCGTGTCGAATGTGGGAGTTTCCGAAAATAGGGGATCCTAACATAGTGCCCTAAATAGTAGGATCCTTATTATAAGGACCCCAAAATAAAGCACCCCTAATTTTCGGAAGCCCCCATGTGATGAAGCCGGCGAACAAAGATGTTGGACTCACGACTTGAGCAGAGAAGAGAAGTTGATCTGCACCCTCTCTTGTTGAGCTGTTGCCTCTCCTCGGACAACGGGTCGGCATCCTAAGCCCCAAACCCTTAGCCATAAACCCGCAACTCCAATACGTGGAGTCGGCTTGAACCCCTTCTGTCAGCGTCTCGAACTCCTTCCGTGTTTATGGCATTCTGTGCAGATGTTCTGGGATTGGGGCTGCTCCTGTCGTACTTGCCAGGAGCTACCGAGGGTCGCCCAGAACGAATCGCGCCGTCGTCTCCCAGGCCCTGAGGGAAGCAGAGAGGAATCCCACTCTGGCTGAGCCAAATAGGGACTTTGTTAACTTGTCTGGGCATGGGGATCCCTTGTAGAGGGACCGTGTGGTGATGGTTGTGTACCCTACCCAACGAGGCCTACCGCGCACCGAATCCAGGACCATGCTTGATTCACACCGGCTGCAGCCGCAATTTCTCAGAACATCTATCCCACCAAAGATGACAACGAAGTCCAACCACACACTGTTTGTGTTGAATGTCCGGGTTGCACTCATCACAATCTCCGATGGGCTTTTGGAACCTATGCGAAGCTCCTCCTTGCCGAACCATTCCAAGCACTACCGAATCAGACGCTACACAACTGCTTGTCATGGCTTGTCTTTCAGGAAGCAGCCGATTTCTGCATGATTAGCCCTCGTCGAGTCTGCGCCTTACGGTTTTATGCGAAGTCAGATCCTTCCAGAGATCACAGTAGCCAGCGTAGATGCGCTCGCTTTTGCAGGAGTTGGGGTTTTACCAGCCTGCCGTTTAAGATCCGGCAGCCATGCCACGGGTTTGCCCTTGTGGAGAGCGTGCTCCTTGCACAGCACGAAAGGCCATGTTCCCTTGGTCGGACACCCCGCGGCGAACGTTGCGGAGCGTGGGGACGACTCCAGCAACCTGGCAGCCTTGTGGGAGACCAGTGCTTGTGGCAGCTCAAAGCTTCAGCCTACCTAGCGCCTAGACCCTAAACCCTAAACCCGTATGGTATAATGGGCCCTATTCTAGTAATTCAGGACCAACTAGTAGACCCTTAACCCCAAACCCTGGACCCTAGACCTTGAACCTAAACCCTAGCCCGTAAGCCCTGAACCCAAACCCTGAACCCTCGACCGTAAAGCCTAAACCCAATGCCATTTGCTGGAACAAATACACCTTTCCGTGAGGCTAGCCGACTACAGAAGAAGGAGGCCGGCTGAGTTCTGCAAAGCCCTGAAGGGACGAGGGTAGGTTTAGGGGTTTAGGGTCTAGGCTTACGGGTTGGGGCTGAGGGTTTTCGCATGGTATCAGTATCTCGGGCTCGGATTTTAGCTTCACTCGTGGATGTTTGTAGTTGATGTCTAGTGATGCTTCTTCAGGTTGTACTTGTGCGGAGGGTTGGTTAGGCTTCGTGTATTGGGGGCTTCAACGCGCAGGGTGGTGTCGGGCGAGGAGCTTCAGAATCTTGAGTTCAGGTCGTACCCCAACCCCAGAGAGTCTAGACACCCTTGAGCAAGGACAAAAGCTTAAATCACAATATTACGGCCCCAGTAGTTTCAGAGTGAAAAGCACACTTCTGGCACCATGAAGCTGCATTCTCTGACCGTTTGACCCTGTGACATATGGATAGCAACGCTCGCGCCTAGCTGCTTGTGAAACATATGCCAAGCTTCAAAGCATGGATCGACTCAGCCTTTGAAGTTAACTGAACCATATGCACTCCTGGTGAAAAGCCTGCTCACCGTTGAACTTCGCCGCGTGGAAGTTTCATTTTGTCCAGCGCTCCTATGGACAAATGGAAATAACATACTGTAGGGGCTTAAATAATTACCAATACTATTTTGGGGACTTCTTATTATAAATATAGTATATTGGGCCCCAAAACCCTATTCTAATTATTAAGGCCCCTATATTACTGTAAGGGCCAGCATCATCAATCGCACTATTTCTTAGGGTTCTCTGGTTTAGGGATCGAGTATTTCGCGCAGAAACCCAAAATGCGCAAGTCCGTCAGACTGGCGCCGTGACCTCCCGGAAAGAGGAGGAGGTGAGTGAGACACTTGGCTGCATGAGCCGACGGCATCTATCAGTATTCAGATGCCTATAGGGGTTCTTTTGCTTTAAAGGGGTTCTCATCCTACACCGAAGGGTTCTTTTCAAGGCTTCCTGTAGGTTTCCGAAGAGGGTGGCTCGTTCCTTAAGGGTTGCTATAAGGGTTCCTATCATATTATAAGGGTTCCTCATCCGATGGCGCCAAGACATCCTCAAAGCCCCGAACTTGTAACCCAAGATACCCAGCCCTAGAACCATTAAAGCCTAAGTTCCTAACCCTGAAAGCCTTAAACCTTATAAACCCTAAACGCTAAACCCCTCACCCTAAAAGCCTTAAGCCTTACATTTGGTTCTTTCCTTGTCAGCTTTTCAAAGGAGCTCTGCTTACTGCCCCATGCCACGCTGCAGCTGCTTGGCCACAAGCAGGAGACGAGCATGCGGGGCCTCTTCTGTTGGGTGTAGCTGCAGTCTTCAGTCATGGGGCTTTGCTCCTTTCTTCTAACTTTTGGAAGACTCGGCGGTGTGGGTCTGTTCTAGCGGTCTTTAGTCATGATCACCCTATAGATCCCTTTAAGGAACCCCTATAGATCCTTTTAAGGAACCCCTATAGATCCCTTTAAGGAACCCCTATAATGGGGATGTGGATCAGAACCGCCGACAAGGAGCTTCAAAGCACCTTGATTCACCAGTGGCCGAGATGACCGACGTAGGACAAATCAAAGACCGATGCAAAGCTAGTGGAGCCCGAGCCCTGTGCCCCAAATCTCAAATCAAAACACCCAAACTCGGCAACTAGCGAGTCCTGCAACCCAGGTGTGCCTTTTCGCCTAGCGATGCTGTGCCCCACCGTCATCATGCTCTGTGCCTGTATCGGGGACGACGCCTGAGACAGCCAGTGAACTCCCTTGCTCTTGACTCCAGATTCATGAGTTCTTTATTGAGCTTCCTAAGCCCTAAACCTAAACCCTATAGAGCGTCCTAAACCCTAAACCCTGAATCCTATTGAGCGTCCTAAACCCTAAACCCTAAACCTACTGAGCTTCCTAAACCCTAAACCCCAAGCCCTAAGCCCTATTGAGCTTCCTCAGCCTTCAGCCCCGAGCCCTCAGTTGGCCAGTGTTGCCTTCCGTGGGAAGCAGATCAGATCCCAGTAGGCATTAGAGGCTCTGCTACTATAGGGGCCTAAATGGCCGAAATAATTACCAATACTGTTTTGAGGGTGCCTTCTTATAATTGTAGTATAATGGGCCCCAAAACCCTCTTCTAATCATTAAGGTCCCTACATCACTTGAAGTTGTGCTGGATGCTTTGGAGGATTCAATGTTCGGCTGATATCAGAACGGGCTGAGGGACATTGAGGGATCTATAAAGTTCGAATTTATCTAACTCACCCCGGAGTTTGGGTTGGAGTGGGTTCAATTCTGTCTGGGACAGCTTCAGAATCTTGCTTTCTCAGTTTGTTGGCAGCTGTGATGGGCATTTTAGGCTTTAGGTGGACACATCAAGCCTCTCGCTGTGCTGAGGTCTTCGTTCCCCTGGCGCTCTTTTCCTTAGAAGCGCAACAGGCCCGGTATGGCGTGGTTTGAGCGAGTTTGTGTCAGGAGCTCCAAACTAAGCCCCTAAACCCTACACTCCTAAACCCTAAGCCCAGACGACGAGCACCCAACTTCTCTGGCTTCCCCCTTAGACCATGTTTCGGGGCTCGTGCACGCTTTCGGGGGCCTTAAGAATTCGAATAGGGTTTGGGGGTATATCATACTATAGTTATAAACAGGAACCCCCCCCCAACAAAAATCGTATAGGTAATTATTATAAGGCCCAGAAATTACTCTCAACTTCCTTGGGATCGGAGCGGCACACTGTTCTTCAACACATGCATAGACCCCTAAACTCCAAGAACAAGCCCTAAACCCACAGACCCCAAACCCCTGAACCCTTAAACCCCGAAACCCGAGGCTCCAAAACCCCTGAACTTCCAAACCCCTAGCCCCCTAAACCCCGAAACCTCTGCAACACCCCAGACACCCCTAAACTCCTGAAGCCCCGGAACGAAAGATCTGAAGGGCCGCTGCCCGTCTGGTTGCGAGGCAGTCTTTGCATCCTACACGCACTCCGTTCAGACGCAGAAGGAGCTCATCAGTAGCATCGCCCGGGCCCCTTAGGGTTTGGGGGATTACCTAGAAGTAGAGTAGGTAACCTTTAACCTTTTTGGGGTAGTATAATCCCTATATAATCCTTGTATTATGAAAAAGGTTAACCTTTAGTTCCCCAGGATACCCGACAAGTAGGATTAGGGTTAGGTCAACGGTGAATGCTTTCGGTCTAGGGCCAACCAAACCCTAATCCCTTAATTCTGCCCTACAGTCGCGAATCTGTACTTCAGATTTGTCTCAGATGTTTAAAGGGGGGACGTCCGCACGGCCTTGCCTACGATGCTTTTTAGATAGACATACGGCGATATGCCATAGCAGCCATAACATGCTACAGACTGTAGTTTAAGATACTCTACTACAATCTATTGTTTGCTACGATCAGAAACAGCAATCTACCACAACATGTCATAGCAAAATATTCATGCATTGCAGACAAGACGCGTTGGGTCCCAGGTGTTAAACCCTAAACCCTAAACCCTAAACCCAGGTGTTGAATGCCACTCAGTGGGTACTGCTGGAGGCACGGACACTTGAGCAGCTCGGGACTATTGCTCCGTGCAGAAACTTGTGGTACTGTTGATGGACAAAATCCTGCATGACCCTAAGGACCCTAAACTATGGGAATTATGGTATATTCCTTATAATGGGTAATGCAGGATTTTGTCCATCAACAGTACTGTGCCGCCAGGTTCGGGCTTTGGGGTTCAGGTTTTAGGGCTGAATATAGGGGCCTTAACAATTAGAATAGGGTTTTGGGGCCCATTAGACTTTCTTATACTAGGGAACCCCCCCCCAATAGTATAGTTCAGGGTTTAGGGGTTTAGGGGAGCAGGTTTTTGATTCGGGTTGTGCGGATTGGTGTCCATGGTATCCTCTCTCCTGTTTTTCCGACCTTAGTGCCTGTATCCCGAACCCTGCTATACGGGCCAGAATCATTACCAATACTATTTTGGGGGTTCCTTATTATAAACATAGCATAATGGGCCGCAAAGCCTTATTCTAATTCTTAAGGCAAGTCTTAAGGCCCTGATTATATCAGATCCTAAACGGGCCCTAAACCCTAAACCCTACCCCAAACCGTAAACCTCATACCCTACCCAAACCCTAGACCCTAAGCTCTAAACCCCTTGGCAGGCTTCGAAGTCCGTGGAGAAAGCGGTTTTCGTCGGAATTGTGGAACCTCCGGACTGCCTCAGACTGCAGACAAGTACAATAGGGGCCTGTGACATAGGGTCCGTTTTTAGGGTTCCTTTTTGGGATCTATTAGGGTTGATATAGGGATACTATAACCCTAGGTCCTGTCCTGAGTAGCTGAGTAGGTAGCCATTAACCTTTTGGGGATTTATAATCCTACCATACTTGAAAAGGTTAGCGGCTCTTTGGGCTAGAGTATTCTGCCCTTGTGATGAATACCAATATGATTCTTGGGGCTCCTTGCTACTACACCTATGAAGGAGCCCAGGACCCTATTCTGATTATTCAGGCCCCTGCATTATCGCGGTTCGTGGAGGTAAGCTTGAGCCGTTTTTGCATAGTTCCAATAGTGAAAGGTTATGGCTTGCTTTGATCCAGGGAACTGGGTATCTGATTCTTCCTCAGCCGGGGCACCAATGTCTTGAGCAGAGACCCCCACAGCATGTCTGCGGTGCCATTTAAGCTAGAACTCTCGAGGTAGTTCACGAGCTTCAACATTTGTCTGGGATAGTTCGTCATGCACTTGGATTTGTCCAGGTGGATGTAGTTCTCTGGAACTTGGTAGCCGACCTGCAACACCGACCTCTTGAGAGGACAGAGCCGTCGACACTTTGTCCGGAGCAATCCGGATGGCTCGCATCAGAGGTGGTTGCAACTTTTCCGAGGCTGATCCGTTTTCATCAGAAAGAGACAGTGACGCCGCCACCCCGCGCCTTGAAAGGCCTAAGACGCTCTCTGCCCAGCTACTTGAATCTACTACAGTTTAATCTACTAGTCTATGCTATACTATATACTATAATGTACTGCAATATGGTGCCTTTTGCGCGAGGCCGAGCAGCGTCATGCCATCGCGCAGCGTGCATTGGAGGACCGTGGTCTGGGTGGCCGTAGGCCATAAACAAAGGGCTCGAGGGTTCCTCCAACAACGGTCCGTCGGTGACCTGGTAAGACAGTCCCTTGGTAAAGGGGATGTTGCAGAAAAGCGAGTGGGACATGTTTTGAACTCGGCATGCATGGGTTTGATCGGTGCTCTTGAGTCTCGACTGCGACGTCAGTTCGTGGGAGCACTGCCAGGAACTTAACAATCAGTGGACTTGCCATCAGCTGCCTCCTGGTTGCACGACGACTCGAGTAGCTGCCTGGATCATGAAACCCTAAACCCTAAACCCTAAACCCTAGACTTAGGAGCCCTGAGGACGAGTATTGGTACTTCTTCAGGCGTCTTTGTTACTAGCTGCCTTGTAGAGGGCTTCGGGATTGCTTCCCTTACGGAGCTAGAGGCCCGGAGCCGAAGTCGGATCATCTACTCTGCTGTCGCCTCCAATCTGCGAAGCTCCGTGCTGTAGAAGAAGGCTGCTGATGATCTGATGGCTAATGCAATTAATTACACAAGGCAAAAAAGGTGCAAGGTTCTGATGTCGGCTGAGAGAAGCTTTACTTCAGTTAAGAATCGCACTTTAGGATTCTGTAAGAGAATAAGCATTTCCTTCTGTTCCGCTCTGGCATGAGGAGATTCGTTGCAATGCTCGTTGCCTTTTCAAGGAGCCTTCATGTTTATACCGGCCTCAAACTTCAGTGGCCCTAAGCAGCCCTCTAACAACCCGAAACCCTAAAACTCCCAAACCCACATAGAACCCTAACAAAGCACCTGGACCCCTTCAGGCATCTAAACCCTATCATTCCTAAGGAACAACAACCTTTGTTCGGGCCGGTCATTGAGCCTTTACGCTGCTATGGCGCGACACCCAGCCTCCCACAGGGTTGCTGGGTCTCCTCGTCGTGGTTGGTAATATTTATACTATAACTTTCATCGAACCACCAGGACAAGATTGGTAATTTTTTAGGCCCCTACTAAAGTAGAGGGTTGGTTCATCTTTTCTTGTGGTTGGTAGGGTCTCACACAGAAGCCAGAGTCTAGGGTTCAATGTAGGCGCCTGACTAATTCTCTATACTTTTTCCTGAATATGCTTAAATGACAAACTGTCCCAAAACTCTTTTGGGATTCTTGGGGTGGCCCAGTAACCACCCGCGAACGCCAAACTCCCAGCCCGCCGTCCACGCGAAAGCACGGAACGCGAGGACACCGGCGAAGTCTCGGGTGCAGCCTTCCGCCCTCGCTTCTGGGGGACGTCGCTGGCACAGGCGCAGAACTAGACTAGAAGCGCTGTTGATCTGCTTGCAGGGTCTGGAGCAGGTTTCGTAGACTTGGAGATCGCTACCCAGGGATTTTATTTGGCGCAGCCGAAATCTTGCCATCATCTCCGACCCACAAAGAAGTTGCCCGTTGCCAGTTTCAGTGCACCGGCTGCAGTGTGCTGTCTCGCTGAAACCCACATCGCAAGTTCGTGAGCGCTGTGGACCCCTTGCTGCTTCGTTCCCGACTCTATCAGTCTATCAGGCTCTATCATTCAAACTTAGTAGTGTGGGATCCCGATGCAACCTACCGGAATCGATCAATTTATGCACAACGGCCTTCCACAACTTCGTTGTGATTCTGGCCTCGCACCTGTAGCCTTCCGACCCAGACGTTCGTATCGCCTCCAGGAAGCGCCGTTCCTTGCGGATGCGCCAGCCGGTAGTCCTACCAACCTCTCCGTTTTCGAGGCGTGGCTTGAGGGGAATGTAGGGGCCTTAATAATTAGAATAGGGGTTTGGGGCTTCCTTACTGTAACTCTATAGTCTAATATCCCATAAAACCCTATTCTAATTATTAAGGCCCTTGCGTGGGCTCTGACATCCCTGCCATGGAGCCAAGAGTGTGGCTGGTCAGGGCCCAGCGGCTTAGTGCACGCAGCTGCATGGGTTGAAATTCAAGCCTGTCGAACTGATGCTGTTGACCTTCCGAACTTTCTTTGATGTGCATGCAGGCCAGCGGGCTGATTGGAGATCGCGGCGCAGTGTATTTAACTAGGTGCCGCCCCCAGGTTTGTCAGCACGGCAGCCATACAATAGATCTATCTATCTGTCTATCTATCTATCTTTCTACCTATCTGTATATATATATATATGTGAGCCGATTGAAGCTCGACTTCCCAGCACTGCCCCTAAACTCCTGCACCCAGAACCTTACCCTTCTGTTCTGAGCCCGACAATCCGTAACCCTAACCCCAACTCCTCGAACCTATGTCCTAAACTACCGAAAGTCCCAACTCCTAAACCCTAAACTCCCAACTCCTAAACCCTGAATCTTAACTCTGGGGTCCTTAAACCTCAACCCATATCCTGTGTAGCCCTGAACCCCACCTGAATCTTCAGCCAAAAAGACCACCACCCCAAATGACAAGGCCGTACTTGTCGGCAGTGGAGCCCTTCTACGAAGTCCAGGTGGGCGCTTCAGAAAGTTTTTCTTGCGGCTTGTTAGAGGGTTTCCGTGTTCGTGTGTGTTGTCGGGCTTTCTAGGTTTGTTTTGGGTCTGTATAAGGGTCGCATAAGGGCAGTATGCCCAAAATGCGTGAACCACAAGCCCTCAACATTAAGCCCCTAAGCCCTCAACTCCTGAAGACGGACAAGAGCCCTCAACACACAAAATCTCCAAGTGAAATCAATGGACTGTGATGTCGATTGGGTACTGCCCCCACTCTGTAGCACCTAGATCGCATGTATGACATATTTATATACACACTTTAATCAATAGGCTTTACAATCCATTTATGATATCCTTAGATATAGCTTTTTATTATGTTTTAAAGCAGCCGATTTATAATGACTCTATATGTATATATAGACATATAGCCTTTAATGTGGTATTCCATGTCCAAGCTTCTCATCTTGCGGCTTCAGGCAAAGCTGGCAAACGAATCCCTTCGGTCGGACGCACCGATCAACAGCCGCTTGCCTGGTCGTACGGTTGATGGACAAAATCCTGCATGACCCTAAGGACCCTAAACTATGGGAATTATGGTATATTCCTTATAATGGGTCAAGCAGGATTTTGTCCATCAACCGGTATGTCTCCTAAGTAGTATTCGGGAGACCTCTTAAGAGGGACCCTTCTTAACCCTATTTCTGGCTCTCTTAAAAGGGACCTTATTGAGAGGGTCTATATCCCCAAGGGCCCCTGATCCTAACTCCTCATGTCGGGTCCCAGTGAGCTCAAGGCCGCCTAACGAAAGGAAGACACCTTCAATTACCATGATCATCAGAGAGCGCAAGAACTCTGAAGAACAGGAATATACCTTAAACTAAATGGTTCTCAGAGGGCTTCAGGCTTGAGGCCCCTCCAAAACGGTATACACCGTAAACTAATATGGTTCTTGGCTAGGTGTGTTCCTCAATGCAGGGGTATTGAGCTCTCTGGAGACTCCTCGTGTATGCGAGGCTTTGATGGGCAAAGATGTCTTAAGGATATGTGATAGGTCTCATCGCGGATTACGCAGCTGTCGGAGTCAAGCAGAAAACAGCAGAGTGGTGACCATTTCCGCGCTTTGCCACGAGGCTTCCCACTTGGCGTGCAGGCGCCTGGATGATCCTTCCGGGGCTGAGAAAGGGCCTTCGAGTTAACAGAACAGGAGTACGAACCAGTTGTAGCATCGTAGCTCCTGATGAAATACCGGCGTTTGTTAAGTGTCGACTTCCAGTCCAGGACCATCAACAACCGAAATTCCACCTATTGGAATCTCCCGCGGCCTTACACACAGATCCGCACACACGCACACACACACACATACTCACACCCACACTCTCTGTTCTCTCTCTCTCTCTCCCCCTCTCCGTGTCTCTCTCTCTCTCTCTCTATATATATATATATATTTCTAAATATACACCTATACATACGCACAGTGTGTGTATATATATATATATACGCACATATACACACACACACACACACACATGCGCTCTTTTTGTGTATACATACATATAACAGGAATATAGATAGACACATGCCGAATACACATACATACACATACGAATACATACAAATACATACATACATACAAACAAATACATACATACAAATGCATACATACATGCATATACACATACATAGACATATACATATATGCATATATACATATATACATATATACATATATACATATATACATATATACATATATACATATATACATATATGCATATATACATATATACATATATACATATATACATATATACATATATACATATATACATATATACATATATGCATATATACATATATACATATATACATATATACATATATACATATATACATATACATACACATACACATACACATATACATATACATATACATATACATATACACATACATATACACATACACATACGCATACAGATACACTTACACATGCATCTATGTATACATATACACACACATATATATATGTATATACAACACACATGCTTACGTTAAATAGGTGTGTTCATACATATATATGTATACACATGTATACATAAAGATATGTATATGTGGATGGGAAGCAAAAGCTTGTTGAGCTGGCCGCAGCCACTGGCTGAAGGGCTCCGGGTTGCGGCGGGGTTGCGCAACCCATGGCGCCTGGGAACATTTTCAACCAGATCCAGAGGCGGAAGTGCGGGCAACCAGGCGGGCATTGCGCGAGATTTTCGGGGTCGTGCTATGCTCTAGAGTTCCTTGCTATACGTATGGTATGATGGTCTTAAGTCCCTCTGTAATCAAGGTATCCTCAAAACCCTCCGTTCTAGTTACTAAGGCTCCTATGTTACCTGTGATTCATGCCTGCGCTTGCTCGGGTGTTTGGGTCTGAGCTACCATTGTTATTAGTGCGATTCTCACTATTTGAGTTCTGATGCCTGAAAGTCCAAACTTGGCATCTCTGCATCAGCTAGGGGCAGTTGTAGCAACATGGGGGTGGCCTCCCCGTTCCACAGCTTCTCCGCCTCGAAACCGCTCAGCCCGTGGAACGCTGGATCCAGCTGTACTTTGCCGCCGACTACTACGGTCTCTTTGGCAAAGAGAAACAGGTTCTCCAGTAGTACCCTTTTAACCTTTTTCTTTTTGGGTTCCCTTATTAGAACCGAATAGTAGGAAAAAGGGTACCCTTATTATTAAGGGGCTACTGGGGAACCTAGAGAAACAGGGATCGCTTGAGAGGCTGAGCCGTTCAACCTGTCGACTCCTGATGCCATTAACCGTTAAGGATAGGGCCTATAGGGATCCTAAGATTAAGGCATTCTCTCCTTACATCAGGGGCTTGCATTACTCTTGTACCAAGACTCCCCGAAGAGTCGTCAAAGCTGAAGAACACCCTGAGACCTTCTGTTGTGTCTCAGAGATGCTCAGGCGCTGGTGTTATCCACGGGCTTTCCATGGCGCTGTGCGAGAGGCACCGAGACTAGTATAGGGCCCGTGGTCGGTGTTGGATATCCAGGTCGGAGCTGCATGGCAAGAGCTTTTTTTCAAGCTCCGCAGATGACTCGGAGGGACAGTGCTGCGAGCCCTGCTGCGCAGAGGTGCGTGGAGTGATTTCACTCAGCCTCGACGTGTTCTGCATCAAGTGGGATCGTGATGCAGAGGCTCGAGCCCAAAGCGTTCAGCAAGTTGAGACAGCATTACCGCCGTGCCGTGTGCGTATGCGATATTGAGATTGGCTTGGCAACTTGTCCTCGCTTTCCTCCCCTCTTATTGTTATCCAGCATGTAGCGGCAAATGTAGCGATAGATTTCAGCAGCCTCGAACACGACTCGAACGATGACTGCCGAGTTTCCGGTAATCCCCGGCTCTAGACTAGATCCCCCTGGAGTCCCCGAGAGCCCAACACCACTGGATGTTTGAATACAAATTGTGAGCAAGCCCTGTTATGTTGTTTGAATCAAACTCAGCAATTCATGAGCATTTTGGGCTCGTTGATGGTCTTCGCGACAATTCAGGAGTGTTCCCGTCTTCCTCAGGTCTTTCGCGCACCCTGTGGCGGTTCTCGGGCACTCCAGCGGCTCCTCTCTCTGCGGAGGCCACGCGAGCAGGTGGACAAGGCGCTGTGATGCTGAGGTTTGGCGATTCTTTAGGGTGGTTAGTACAGCTGTTCCGATGCCACGAAATCGGACCAGTCTTTGCCTTGCATCTGGTGGCCACAGTTGATTCCTCACTTGGTTCTTGCATACCATGTCAGCCGTTGTGTGCATGGATAGCGCTGGGAGAGCTCACTCAGCCAGACGGATAAAGGACGGACATGGCTAATTCTAGGTTACAGTGTATCTCTGAGTGCGAGAAGCACATCAGGCACTGTTTCTGTTCAGGTCTTTCGCTTGGCTGCAAATCGATGTGTGCTTGTCGCATATACCACCGACGAGCGCCCCGTGCCATGGCCGCAGGCTCTCGTAGAGGGCGAGGGAGGCGTCTTACATGTACATCTCTATTACTAAATCCTATCCATGTCTATATCTGTACCTGTACATACCTATATCTCTATCAGTGTCCTTATCTGCTGTATCTGTACATATGTACACACATTTGTACACAAATGTGTGAACTTTGCTATCATGTTAAGATTTGAGCTGCCTAGAGGATCAGGGAGTCACAGTAGGTTCTAGGAAAAGTTCGAAGTACGTAGGATAGGCTCAACTAGGGTGATCAGTTCTATCTCTAGGTGTAACTTGCCCTAAACCCTAAACCCAACCCCTAAGCCCTTACCTCCGAAGTTCCCTGATCCTTTAAAAGCCAAGGCCTCTCTTCGCCTGCGGGTCTTATCCCTGCCGTCGCTGCTCATGGGTGGCGTGGTGGAGAGCAACGGCGGAGCTTCGTGTCTCAATATGTACTGTCACATCCAAGACCCCTCCACCTGCAGAAGGAAGGAAATGGCAAGGAATGCCCAGGGATTGCTCGATTGAGAGTTGTTCACCGAGCTCATGAATGTGTAATTACCTCCTTAGTGCCGGCTACTTTGGCGTCGGGTACGAAACAGAATGTTTGGCACGACAGCAGACTAGCATGCAGTAAACGCGTTGGGACTGCACCGCTTGGGCCTTGGGGCTTCTGCGACTGTTGAGCTACCCTCTCAGTTACCGATTTACCACAGTGCCATCATTGATCCTGGCGAGTGGAAGACTTCAGTTGAATTTCTGGCAGTCTTGGCGAATTCTTCAAGACTGATCTGTCCAGGCTCTCGTGGACGAGGTGGTTCCCCTGCGGCCTCTTCGACTGCACTTAGCCGCAGACCCAAGGGGCCGTGTACCCCTCTTCAGACATGTGGAATTTGAACCCAGCCTCCCCCGGCTCTTCGTCGTAAAATCTCTTATGAGATACCAAGCCCAAGCCCCTCATGTGCCGTCATGAAGCTGCGTGTGCCGCATAGGAGTGGCTACATCGATGTGGACGAGCTGAACCACTGTGTGCCACCAGCTGCACCTGCAAATGGAGGTTTTCGAGATTTCGCCTATCTTGAGCAGGTAGCAAGGTAAGGATCAGGATGGCAGAGGGGTTCAGTCTCTCTAGAGAAGGCAATCCCACTAAGACGGTCGACTGTTCTATAGGGGCCTTAACAATTAGAATAGGGTTTTGGGGCCCATTTGCCTATAAATGTAATCAGGAACCCCCAAAACCCAATTCTAATTTTTTAGGCCCCTACAGTATCCTGTCTTCAATCCAGCATGCCAGACGTGAAGTCTGAAGCCAGTCATACTCCACGACTCAATGCCACAATGCCAGGGCCTGTCGTAAACCTGCCTGGCCAGAACAAAGGCAAGACATGTCATTTCAGCTTGACGAGTGTGTTCGACAAGACCAGCCGTGAAAATCAAAAGCAACGGACAGGTGAGTGGAAATACTACATCTGCCTGTGTTTCCTGTAGGACTGCTTGCGACGAAGGTGTGGACCGTGGGGCCAGAGAGAATCAGCTGCTTCGAGATGGACACGCTTCGAGTTCGCTTCCGAGTGCTTCAGAGAGACGAGGCGGTGCTGGGATTCCAGGGTTCCGGCTTCCGTTCTCGCCCTTCTGCGACTGCACGGCATACTTTTGGTAGGCAGTCAGAGTATACGGTCTGCGAAGTACGACACCTGTCTTCTGCCGTCCTTAATTACTATACTGTAGAAGGGTCGGCCGTGAAAGATTCACAAAGGGAGAGAGAGCGAGAGAGAGAGAGAGAGAGCGAGAGAGAGAGGGTGAGAGGAGCCTTGGCGTTGTCGAAAACCACCTAGGGACCCTGAAGAGGAAAAATATGTCTTACAAGTAGCATACCAGGGTTCCTCTGTGGACTGTGATTGCACGCTGTAGGGACCATCTGTTCAGCCGTTCCCTCGGGTCAAGTTTTCCTAGATTGGCATTGCGGTGTTTCCTATACTCGGTTTTAGGTTGTAGGCCTGTTTGCATAGGGGGACACTACATCCGCATTTGCGCACGTTCCTGGAAAGATCGAACCACTGTTTGCTCTGTCAGCCTATTCATATATGTTACCTTCATGCAGTTGTGCACGATCTTGCTTCACATCCCAACAAAGCCTACAAGGTTAATCAAGGGGACTTATCTCGTCCCTCATGCCCTGGGGGAGAAGAGAGGAGAGGCTTTAAGTACAGGCCCCACTTCTCCGGCACGCGCTGGGTCTGCTGGCGCTGGTTTGGGCATCGCCGGAGCACATGGCGATGGCTCCTTGGAGATTCCTTGGGGCTCCGTTAACTGAGCCTGATAAATGTTGGGGGGCCTTCATAATTATCTATACTATTTTGTGGGTTCCTTATGATAAATTTAGTATCATATACCTCCAAACCCTATTCTATTTAGTTAGGTCCCTATATTATAGTACCCTTATGGTGGCCCTTATAGTAACCCTTTACAGGAGGACCCCTTTATTCTGTTTATTAAGGCCCCTATATTATGCTTTTTGTGCTGTCACAGAGGGCATCACATCTAGGGCTCTTGCCGAGCTGCTGTCTGCTTCCACATGCTCCAGTGCACTGGACTCATCTCTTCATCCTAAACCCTTAAACCCCTAAACCCAATGGCACTTAGACAAAAACGCTAAACCCTAAACCCTAAACCCTCAAGCCCAGGATAAATAGAAACTGTTTAGCAGCCACAATCCCCACCAAAGCAGCCAACTAATCAATATCAACCGAACAAAAAGCAAAAAGCACCGTGGAGCTGCAATGACGCAGAGGAAAGCTCGCTCCCTTGCAATTTCGCTCCCCGGCAGCCGCAACACCCACCAAGCCATCCACAAACGCAAAAGGCAAAACCCGCCCAAAACAGCACAAAACCCGCACAAATCCGCACAAACTCAGCACCTGAACCCTAAACAATTTCTATAAACCCTAAACCTCAAACCCGAAAGGTTGTCTACTCCGCGGCCGGAACTCAGCATTTCCACTCAGAGGCCAGGTTTCGAAGAGCAGCGTTGGATAGCCCGGAGATTCTTCTTTCTTTCTGATCTCAGTTCAGTAATGCAGACGTCGAAGCAAGGTACATGGACTTGCACTTCAGAGAGTGTCTTCAAAGCCCGGTTGAGAGAAAACAGAGCTTTTGATTTGCCAGTCTGAAAACCTTCGGCTTCAGGATTTCTCCAGGCTGCACGACTTACGTTTCGCAGGACTATTCAAGCAGCCTTTTCCGAACTGGCGGCTATGCTGGTCTCATCGGGATGAACGGTGCTTTGCAGGTTTTTCATGAGGCAGTAGCACACGTGGAGGTGCGGATGCAGAACCTCGTCACTGTGGTGGAGATCCTTACAAAGGATGTTTTCCTTTGCCAATCGCAAGGGGAGGATGCGTGCCTCTGCAGAATTGGCGGAGTGAACACGCGTATGTGTACCGAGGGGTTCGTAGGACAAGGTGCACTGTTTGATGGCTGAAAGGCACTGTTCTCCCGAAGTCAAAATCCCCGAACTTTTCAACCAAAGCCAGAAGCGCGTTATGATTGCCAGCATTGATCGCAAGGGCTGAGGAGTCGAGAGGCGTAGTATCATGTAGCCTAAGATGTGAGCACCCGACAAGTCTCCCATAGTGTGAGACTACGGTTGCTGCAAGGGGTACAGTAGTAGCTTTGGTTTTACCTGTCGTGTGTTGGAAGCCTGGAACTTGTCCGTGAGCAGCGGTTGAGGCTGCAGCATTGTTGAACTACCCCATGCCAATATCCCTGAACCTTAAGCCCCTAAACCCTAAACCCTAAACCCCTAAACCCCTAAACCCTAAACCCCTATAAACCTTAAGCCCCCCCAGTCCCAGGCAGCTCCTGGACGTTGCCAAAGGCCGGCAGTTGTGCACTCTGCCAAACACCGAGCCTTTGTCATAGTTGAGTAGCATTTTACATTCTTATGGGTACTTAAGCCCAAGAGGGAGTAGAAATGTGAATTGTTATGGGTACCTAAACCTAAACCCAAGAAGGAATCGAAATTTAGATTTTTGATACAATCCCAACCATGGACGAGGAGCATTGGCAGCTTCCCAACATCGCGGTTCTGATTCATCTTGGAGTCATCTTGGCGACTCCACGGCAAGCGTGCGTGACCCTGGCCCTAGCCTAAACCCCGAACCTTAAACAGCCCTAGCCTAAAGCCCAAACCCTAAACAACAAGCCCTAAACCCTAAACCCCTAAACCTCTAAACCCCTAAGCCCCTAAACCTCTAACCCCCTAAACCCCTAAACCCCTAAACCCTAAAACCCTGAAACCCTAAACCCCTAAACCCTAGACCACAAGCATCCGGAAGCCCTGAACCCTAAATTCATCGGCTGAGGGAGTTCCTTTTGTCTCTCTTAAGCCCCTGAGCTGCCGCAGACGACAGTGTGCCTAGAAGAGGTTATTACAGTATAAAGGCCTTAATTAACATCTACTGGAGTCTGATCCTGTTCTAAGTAGTAAGAGCCTCAGAGTATGTCGGTCAAAAATGGCGGTATCTTTGGGGTGTTGCGGCTGAGGTGACCCTGCCTGGAACATTGCAGATATGGCGGTGCCTTGATTGAGAGTCGGCAGGGAACTTGTGAAGAAGGGGTGCTTTCGAGGACCATGACATGCTACGCCCCAGGTTGAACATAGATTTTGCGAGGGAGGTCATCATCATCATCGTCATCATCAAAATGCCAACTCTCCCAACAGCCGTGCCGAACTCATGCAGGCATGGGCATTTCTCTGATACGCTTTGACAGATCCCGAAAGAACACGTCTCACGCATGACGGGGACAGTCCCTCCTGAAGCCTTAAATGCCTTAAACGGGCCTAAGTCAGCGAACCGGCCTCAGATTTTGGTTGGGCCTAAACACGAAGCTTCGAAACCCTAAACAATCCAGGTACGCGACCTGGGACTCCGGTGCATCGTGCTGGCCGGTAAAGGAGATCGATTTCCAGGTGCTGTCTTCGGCTTGGGCAAAGAAAGGCTTTGGGTTTAGGGGAAGAGGTTTAGTGTTTCGAAACGGTCATGAAGGAGGGTTTCGGATGTCAGGATTGTGTGGTATAAGTTCTTTGGGGGTCAAGTTTGATGAGCGGATCTGGAACATTAGTCATTAGTCAATCCAGAGTTCCTACATGCACCATTATGTCATTTGACTGTTTGACTTTCTATCTGTCTGCCACAAACTCTCATACCATCCTGCATATTAGTATCCGTTTGTATACCGGCATATGAATGTATGTGTACAGACACGCATCATGTGTGTATGTTTATCTGTGTATGCGTGTAGGTAGGTATGCACTTGCATGCATGCATGCATGCATGCATGCATGCATACATGTGTAGGTACGCACATCGGGATGTTGCACGCTCAGAGTCGTACACAGACAGACAGAGGCCCACACGCAAAGACATGAAATCGTGCATGTATGAATGCATGAATTGTTGCTGCTGGGTGCGTGGACTCGGTAATGTCGCTGTTGCGACTGCCCTCGGGATTGGAAGGACAGCGATGGGCACCAGTAAAGGTGATTGGTTCCCAATAGTGGGCTCTGACTCAGCTTTCGTGAACTCAGGGGATAGCTGCGAATGACGAATGATGTATGTATGCATATGTCGTGTACGATTTTCTGTATGTATATGTATGTATGAATGCATGTATGCATGCATGCATGTGTGCAGGTATGTGTGTGTGCGCATGTGCATGCGTATGTGTATGTATATGTATCTGTATAAGTGTACGTAGACGTACATGTGGATTCAAGCGTATAGGTATCTGCATATGGTATGTGTATATAATTTTGATTATGTATATGTTTATGACTGTGTATATGTATATGTTGCATGCATTGCGTACGCGTGCATACATGCATGCATATGAATTCATCAATACGTACACGCATAAAGACCTGTACAAGTATGTATCAGTCGACTGCTGAGGCAAAGGGCTTCTTGCGTATCGCTTCGACTCTAATTCGCCTCTTCGGTCCTTGAGACCTATAGTATTGTAATAATAATAATAAGAGTAATAATAATAATTATTAATATTAATTAATATATATATATATATATATACCCCTCCTTTCCTGAACCCATGCCCTCCTTCGTCCAGGGATCCTTCAGTCAGCGGACTCTGGTCGACCGTGCCCGAGCATCCTTGGTTCTGCCGCAAGCGCCCTCTGCGAGCGGCAGAGGAGATGACTTGCAACTTGTCTTGGACAGGAGCTGAAGCAGTGGCCACAGACTGTGTAGTTTTTTGAGGCCGGCATTTCGAGCACTGGTCGAGCACTGCGGAGCATGATGGGTGTCCAAGGGGTCGTTGTGCTCACCTCACTCTCTTACTGCATACGTCGGCTTACGGTCTCGTTGCCGTTCTTCTCTGTTGGGCTGCAGCAGGCATTCGTCGCCAGAGTCGAAATCTGCAAGCGGCGTGAGATGACTACTTCAGGTGACTGCCCACAACGGTGGATTGCACACGCGTCGATAGAAACGACCTTCGAGAACCAACGCATCCGGACATATCCAAGCAAAAAGAGTTGATAGTCGAACACGAAGGTCGAAGATAAGCCCTTCCAGCACATGGGAGCTGTGTCTCATGTAGAGAGCCGGTTCTAGCCTCAGGTTTCTGATCGACTTACGCTGCTGCAAGCGTCCTGAGCGTTTCCAGCGCGGTGTCTGCTTCGACGGAGGAGGCTTGGCGTTCATACAAGGCCGGGTGCACGCTGACGAAGCCATTTCCTCCGCTGACACCATCCCCCTCCGCTGACAGGATGATAGTAGGTTAATTAGTAGTACAGTAGGGGCCCCGAATTCCTGAGCCCACAGATGGAAGTCTTGACATGCAGGGAGTGAAGGCAGTCAGATGTTCATACAGAAAACGAGTTTAGCTCTCCATCTACAGTCTGCAGTCTTCACTTCTACCAGCAAGTACATGATGTTGTTCCCCCAAGTAGCAGGGCCTCCTTTCCCAGAGAGCCCAGTCCCCCTTAATGAAGGCACGTGATGCGGTCCAAATATAATATGAAGGCACCTGCAAATTTAAGGCAAAGGCCGTAGTGAGGGGCTATTGAGCTCTTTTGCTTCCGAGCCGCCTAAACCCTAAACCCTAAACGCTTGCCAGGGGACCTCTCCGAAGGTTGGCTTCTGGTCTGTGGCCGCCAAGGAGGTGTGACTTGCTACCAGGGTTAGGAGAACAGCGTATCCTGAAGTTTAGGGTTAATCTTGAGCTACCAAAACCTACCTGTTTATAACGCAGAGCCCCGATAAATTCTATATGAGGACTTCAGGGCTTATACTCAGAGCCTACAAAAACCTAGGTTATGGTAGTTTAAACGGTAGGCTTTAGGGGCTCGTGGGGTTGTTGTCCGACCCCCGGCGAACGACTTTGAGCTCGTGAGGTCATGCTCAGAGCGATGTTGGCAAGCCTAGAGTCTTCGGTTCGGCCTCTGGCATGCCAGGCTCTACAGTTTGAGACGTGATGTGTGGGTTTCAAGCTTCGTATCATTATATACAGGGACTATAAGGGACGCTATTTCGGATGATTCATATTACTGCCGTTTGATTGGGGCGGCTTTCTCAACAAAGAGGATCCTGTTGAATCGGGAAAGATTACTGCCCGTACGCGCGGTGCACAGTTCTGTCGAAGCTGTCTTACAAGGAGCTTACTTCTCAGCCTGTGTATCACAGGTGTCTGGATTCTACCATCTGCAAGAATCCTGAGAGCCCCCCCTCAACGAATAAGCATACCTTAAACTACAGAATCCATTTCCTTGGATTTAATTTCAATCAAAAGATTCCCAGCTATTAAAACAAAGAAAATACATAAAGTGGACATACCCTCAACTTCCTAAGGCCCTAAGCCCTAAATTTAGATTCATTTAAGGCCCTCGTAAGTTAAGGCATCTTCGTGGGCTCTCTGGGAAGCTCAGCTAAGAATTCGAAGTCCGGGATGTTCGACGCCCGGCAGTTTCAGGGTGCGGTGCATCGTACTGCTTGGTACATATGAAATATCTGATTCCAGGTATCTTGGGAGTTTATCCACCTCCGCCGCAAAAGCTTTGAGTTGTGACGTCCAAAGAGTCTTGCATCGAAAGGCTGGACTGCTGTTCCAACTAGGCATATGGTCTTGGCCCTCAACGCTGTAGGACATAAGTGCAGGTTAACCGTTTGGCCTGCCTCCTCAGCGCTTGTCTGTGACATCTTCCTCTGCTCGGTGCCATGAAACCCTAAACCCTAAACCACGGCACACTGCCGCGCCCGGCCATGCACAGGGTTTTCTCATGGCGGCCAGTTCCAGTTTCCGGTGGGGTAATATAGGGGCCGTAATAATTACCACTGCTATTGCGGCGTTCCAATAATACTTATAGTATCATATACCCTAAAACCCCATTCTAATTATTAAGGCTCCCTATATTATGGTTGGATTTGACCAATTAGGACTGGGAGAGCTGGAATACCTGCTGATTATGGCTGGGTTCCAGGTTGCATCGCTGACATGCACTTGGAACCTTTCAGACATAGGGGAGGATCACAATAATCCGGTTTCAATATGAGCCGAATGCAGTGCATTTTTGAACGATAATTACTCTCACATCTCAAATGAATCAAGAGCTACTAGACACTGATCAGCAAGTATGATGTGAGCATCAGGCGCTTATCTGGAGCTGGCTTTCCAAGAGGCATGCATCCCCTGAACTTCGGAAAACGATCGCAGTTGTGATGGGCACGGTTCCGAAGCCAGGCATTTGCAAGACCTTTAGTGGGACGTGCTTGAGACCCGATTGTGCCTGCCGTCGGATCATTTGCGGCAAAAGGGAGCAACAAAATGCTGCATGCTCGCTCATGGCTTTTAGCCTCTGAGCTGCGTATCGGGGTAGTTCAACTTGCGATAGGGATACAGACTAGTTGACCCCAGGATACCGGTGCTTGGCATTGTGTTTCGCGTGTAGCCAAGCTCGTGTTGCAATCTCTTCAAGCCCCAAGCCTGTGTTCAGGGCCTGCTCAAGAAGACCTGGTCGCGCGTCTTTCTGCAGCCTGGACGGCAAGACGAACTGTATCTGATAAGCTACTGCGAAGTGAATCCTTCAGAACTGTGCGGATTGTTGGCCCATCAGCCATGTTGTTGGTTTGGGCATCCGTCTCATCACAGCTAAACTAGGCCGGTTGTATCTTCTACTATATGTTGAAAAGGATCTTGGGTGTGAGAGTGTGGGAGTTCGTGATTAGAGTTAAGTTAAGGCACTTTGTGGGCCAGTACTTTCCAGGGCGTGGTGGATCTTGGGATGTCGCACTTGAACTTGGAGCAATCGGGTCTTGTTCGTCCCCGTGTGGACTTGGGGTTTCCACGGCTCAATCGATCGGACGGACACCACACAGCCGGATGACCCTCGAAAGACCTGAACCCTGAAAAAACTGAATTGCCTAAACCCGAAGTGGCCTAAAGTCAAAGCAACACCAACAGCCGACAGATGAGCTGAACAGCTTGGCTCGAAATCTCCAAGCCAGTGCTTCCAGGTTTCATCCCTGGTGGAGTGAGGCCCGTGCTCGCTGATTCGGGATGGGGATGTTTGTGAGGCGGCACCGTGATATATGTGATATCATTGCCAAGCCGATTAGGTAGCAATACTAGTCTGCAGGGTTCCTGGCTTTTTCTACCTTTAATTTTCCGCCAAGCCCTAGTCTAATCACTCAGGCCCATGCATTAGAAGTCTGCTTGCTTGCTCCGTTGTTCGTTGGTGGGCCGTTGGGCCACGGCCAATGTGCCTCCACTAACCCTAAACCCCAAGCCCGAAACCCAACAAGCGTCGATTCTCGCTGGCTTTGAGTTCCCGCCTGAGGCAGTGACAAGTCCCCGACTCTACAAAATCTTCGCCTGGCGAAAGCGCCAACGCTTATCGGACCTCGAACCCTCGACTGCCCTACATATCCTAAATCCTAAGCCGACTGCTGAAAGGAGGAAAAGGGCCCGCAAAAAGCTCCAAGCATTCCGGAACCATCAAACTTCTCGGCCTAAAGTTCGCCCAAACCACACCAGGAAACCGAAACCGCCAAAACCCCGAAGCTCCGGGGCAACAATGCGGCACCGACATGCAGGAGTCTTCCAGTGGGCATCTCGCTCTCTCCTGGACCGCTGTTTAATGTGGAGCTACTATAGAGGCCTTAATCACTACCAATACTATTTTGGGGGTTTCTTACTATGGTTATAGTATAAAGGTGACCAACACCCTATTCTAAGGCCCCTATATTATACTCGGGCTGGCAGGCCTACAATATCACTACTCCGACCTCTTTATGTTTATTTTTCCAACACATCTCGTTAGGCTTATTAGATCTTGTAACAATCGTGATTTAATGAGAGGTACTTTAGGGGTCCATCTGTGGGTCACATATGCCAGATTCGAATTCCTCGCAGGACTGCGCCGCTTGCACAGTGTGGCAACTACTCTTGCATGGACGGCGTGGTTGCCCTGCCCTCGGCAAGCACGATTACGAAGCTTTTCAGTGTGTTTGTTGTGTTGATTCTCATGAAAGTTGTAGCTGTTCTTACCAGGGTACTGTTGCCAATAACAAGGCTGAGGCTTAGACGTGACGGCTGAGGGGGTCGGCTTAATGCAGAAGCTTGAGTTGTTAGAGGTAGCAGTGCTTGGCTTGGGGCCGACGGTTCCTAATTATTCTTGCATGAAAGCATACCCCCAAACCAACCCCCGATTCTAGAAATTAAATAAACTGGTCCAAGCTTAGCGCACCCATCGTAACACTCCCCCACTGGCAGACCTTGCAACTTGATCTCCAAAAGCTTTGCTGAGTGCATCTCCATTTGGGAGTTTCTGAAAATAGGGGACCCCAATATAGTACCCTAAATCGTAGGATTCCTATTATAAGGACCCCAAAGCAAGGTACCCCCCTAATGTTCCGAAACTCTAAACCGTAAACCCTTTTATAGAACCCTTATAGTACCCTTATAGTACCCCTTTAAAGGAACCCTAAGGTACCCCCTAATGTTCCGAAACTTCCCATTTTGAGGGCGCCGACACAACCTTAGACCTGGTCTCCTACGAACTTCGCCTTGCCGCTGCCTCAGCACATGGGTGGTTGTCAAATAAGGGCAATTAAGCAGTAACCCTGTGGGCCTAAGTACTTGATTATCATATACTCTCCAAAATTGTAACCTACATAGCCACTATCCTAAACCCGAGTACCTAATTGGGTGGTTGTCAAAATTATGGTCCCTTTTTGGGTCCCTATTATAATACGGCACCTATTATTTAGGGTACCCAAAAAGGGACCTTAATTTTGACAACTACCCACATGCCAGCACATGCCTAGGTGCCCCAGTAGTACCCTTTTACCCTTTTTCTTTTGGGGTTCCCTTATTAAAACCGAATAGTAAGAAAAAGGGTACCCTTATTATTAAGGGCCTACTGGGGAACCTAGTGGGAGTTAGGATTAGGGGGACCCTTGGGGATATAGACCCTCTCAATAAGGTCCCTTTTAAGAGAGCCAGAAGTAGGGTTCAGAAGGGGTACCCTTTAAGGGGTCTCCCTAATGATANTAGGATTAGGGGGACCCTTGGGGATATAGACCCTCTCAATAAGGTCCCTTTTAAGAGAGCCAGAAGTAGGGTTCAGAAGGGGTACCCTTTAAGGGGTCTCCCTAATGATACTACCTAACATGCCGAAGGGGGCGAAGAGCAATTGATTTCATGTGTGTTTGAGGGTTACTGTAGGGACCTTAATAGTTAGAATAGAATAGGGTTTTGGCGCCCATTGTACTCGAATCATAAGGAACTCCCCAAATTAGTTTTGTAATTATTTAGGCCCCTATATTAGAATCGGTCATCTTCCGTACTGCGCAGGGTGAGTTGGCACCTCGCGGAGGTACTGAAGTACTGAGCCTAAGTTCAGAGTTTCGTTGGAGGCAGACAGTAGGCTGACTCATGCTCCGTCCTGCTTTATGTCCGCCTCCTCTTCCCACTTTGGAGAACATAATGGGCCCCAAAACCCTATTCTAATTATTAAGGCCCTCCTATCATGCCCATTCCGTCTTTGGGCTTGCGTCGCTCCTTGGCGTCGCTCCTTAACCAATCCCAGAGACTCCAATATCCCTTAATCAAGGAACAAACAGCAAATCATATTAGGATCCCCACTATCATTTAAGGTATACTGTATTCCTTAACTAAGATATTGGAGTCTGGGGTCCCCTAAACCCTAAACCCTATGGATCCCTTGTAGGAACCTATTATAGATCCCTTTAAGGAACCCTAGGTATTCCTTAATTAAGGGGTAGTGGAGTCTCTGGGATCTTGATCTTTCACACCGCGACACGAGGGTCGAAGTGCTTGCAGAGCATCCTGTGGGGTTTCTGCAGAGCCGTGAAGCCTTGAGCCTCTCTCAGGTGCATGAATATATATACATATATACATATATATATACATATACATATATATATATATATTTATATTTATATTTATACTTATATGTACATATTCATTTCTATGTATGTGTATATATATATATATATGTATATAGAGTGTAATATAAGATAATATGATAGAACATAACTTACTATAATATATCTTTTCAGGTGTATAGCCCGATATTCAGTATTCACATGAGATTCTCCTTCGACCAATTGCGAGACCAAAATGCAGAGCAGCTGAAGGTCCTTGGACCCCAAACCCCCAATAAAATTACATTATAACGGTATATAACTACTGCACACAAGGACTGAAAGGGAATGTTAGCTAATCGGAGGCTTGGCTACGATTGCAGTGGGATCTCCGCGGCCCGCCTTGGGGGTACGAGTTGGCCAGCGAAAGTGCACCTGGCTGGTCTTGAGCTTCAGAGATTTTGGGTTTAGGGTAGAGTAGATTTTTGAAAAGTGTCTGGGGCACTCGGCACCTAGCTCAGCCCTAAACCCTAAATCTTCTCTATAGAGCAGAGTTGGCCATGGAGTATCCCTATGAAGAGTGTCACGTCTTCATGTGCCTGCTACCGCACCTCGCCTGAAGTTATAGGGGCCGAGATAATCAATAGCACCCCCTTATAGTCCTGAGTAGTATACCAGCCCAATAATATCCCCAAATTAAGGCCCCAACTCCATGTTCAACCATGGCAGACTCTAGCATCTTCATCGTGAAGCAAGTGTCGCCCCTGTACCCTTCGCAAGAGGGCCTTTTGGTGGGAGCCTGAGAGCAGAAAATTGGCCGAATGCAGCTTTACAGGATCATGGGGCTTAGCTAGGTAGGGCTTTGGGACATTTTATATTTTCCCTTCTTGGGCTTAAGAGGATCTTATTTACAAATTAAACGCTTTTAAGGGCCCACCTGGTTAGCAACTGTAGGATTATCAACAAGGTAACCATACTCATAACTATTTATGACCCTAATATGAGTATAAACAAGGTAACTATACTTAGAGTTACTTATAGCCCTCATATCCTTACTTACCATGTCCCAGGATCCTCCAAGTAGCTCTTGGCTTCAAGGATCACAGATTTGGCACAGCATCTTTCCACCTTCCTGAGCCGGTCCCCAGAAACAGGGCAGGTGCAGGAAGTGAGAAACGGAATCATCACAGGCTCCCTGAGTCGGTACATGCAGATCAGTGTGTGCCCTTTAGCGTGGAGATGCACAGGAGGATTTCAGTTCGGGAGCACCTTCCAGGCTTGCTTGCGGGATGTACTGGCATCCCGAAATACGATAGGGGCTAAAATAACTACCAATAAGGGTTTTCGTGCTTGTGATTAATCAGAGTGTAATGAAACCCCAAACCCTATTCCAACTATCAAGTCCTTATTGTAGACAGAAGGCGGTTTCGAAGGCGCGTGACAACATCTGGGCACCTTGGCAACCACGGCTTGGCTTTCTCTAGCGTGTGAAGAACCCTACTGTAAGCAGCTCGCTGGGCCCCGCATATTGCAACTTTCCTGCTCTCGTGAGAGCATGAGGAGTACCCCGCATCCGGAGTTGAGCCTGGTGCAAGGAAACTGTCCGCGTCAGGCACAACGGTCGAAACCAAAAGCCTGATAACCTTGTAGCTTCTACTTTGGTATTTTGCGCAAGCAGAGGGACATGTGACGATCACGAAACAACTACGTCATACTGCATCCCAGACTCCAAACCCCTTCACTCTTAACTCCCTACACCCTAAACCCATCAACCCCTGAACCTAATTTCCTTTAACGCCTGAACTCCCGCCCCAGAGCCCTGTATTGCTCCTGAGGTCGGCGCATCTCATTTCACCGAGGCTCTCATTCCCGGTCGGCTCCTGCATGCCTGAGCACTCGGGGGGCCTTAGAGAGCTTGGACTTGGGGATCGAGTTTTGGAGTCCGTCATGAGAAGGATTCGACTAGTGATTATAGTCGGATCCAGTATGTACTGAATCTCCCATACAAGTTCTTTGGCTGCATTCTGTCGATTTGATTGATTGCTTCCGTAGGCAGGGGTTGGTGATACTTCTGAGTCGAAGATTGCGTGACTACATTCTCGAGGGCTCGGCGATGGCCAGCCCTTCAATGGAGTTGCTATGAGTTGCTCTTACTGACTTCTACGTCACGAATACGTGGGATATTTTTCCGATACAGTAGAAGCCAGAAAGTTGGAACATCATTATCCTCATGCCCTTAAGGTAAAGTATGAGGGATCCCAGCACTAATCCTCCTAAAGCCATGTTCCAACTTTCTGGGGTTCACTATAGTGTGCGAACGCGCACACCAGCCCTTCTTAACGAATCTCCTGTCTAGAGCTCTCCTGAGCGTGCCAGACTTGCAAGTGCTAGACGTCCATCTGGGCACCCCGCAGTCCCGCGGGTGAGCTGGGAACTGGGGACTCGATGAGCGCCCGGGTAGAGGAGCATCCGAACCCTTCGGACTCCGAGGCCGTCAACTCTCCGTCCTCGATCGTTGCGATCACAGCGCAGGCAGACACAACACACACCTGGGGGTGGGTTCAGGGTTTAGGGTTTGGGGTTCAGGGCAGTTCGGGTCGGGTTCGGACCTTGTCCTGTCCTTCTTCTGGACTTGGGGAGCTGTGTTCCTAGCACACTTCTTTTGAACTCTAGGCTTCCCAGTTGGACTGTGCAAGTTCAGGCACTTGTAGGATTTGTGCCTGGTGCCTATGTCTTTCTTGTTTTTGCGAGTTTCAGTTGCAATTGTGGGCGGAACTTCTCACGCCCATCAAGACCGAGTTCGGTGAGGGCAAAGGATCATAACCATGACCCTACACCCCGTTCCGGCAGCCTCGCGACTCCGGCTTTCCTTATGTGAAGTCCGTCCAACTTGACTGATGCCTGTGACCGACCTTCTCTTGACAGGGCTTATGAGGTTCTGAATTCGAATTGTCTGAGGGCCTTCTCTGCTTCCACGCAGGCTGTGCTGCAGCGGTATGGGGCCTGGAACTCTACTGAGCTGACAAGGACGATCATTGGGTCGGGGGCCGCTAGGGTCAGGTTCTAACCTGACATCACTGGGCCGAACATCTGCGTTGCGTGGGTCGGATTACAGCAACAGTCTGCCCGGCGCGGCATTGCCCAGAAATTTGCGACAGTTGACAAGTCCCGATGTGCATGGGCAAATTCCGGGCCTATAGATCTTCAAAGCTTGTCAGCTGGCTCGGGGTTCTGTGTTTTGCCAGAATGTTTGCCGAACGAATGACCCAAAAGGATAAAATGATGCAGGATTTCTAGTTTGCAAAATTTGTCAAAATGTCCTAATTAAATAGCTGAAATATTATGAAGGGAGTTCCAGAAGGGAGAATTCTATAATAAAATAAGACTGCATAAGAGAATTCACCAATCGTAAGATGGTTTCACTTTATTATATTCTACAACAAGGAATTCCTAAGAAGATATTAGTAATCAGTTATAGAGACGGTTTTTACGAACTACAAGGATGCACGAGAAATATCATGTAATCTTATGAAACTAGGAAGATACGAAAACCACAACTATATTCTATCACTAAGAATATACCACTAAAATACACCATCCATTCCGTTCCTATTTCGTTTTGCTTAATTTAAATCAACACGCATCCGTTCTTTTCACTTTACTAAATTGTTGGATTTAAACTAGTTAAACGGAAGGAACGAGTTGAATGATTTTATGATAGGAGATTTTTCCTTTAGAATTAGTTCCTCCTATTACGCCTAAAATCCTGTACTAAATCCTAACTCTATTTCCTGATCATGTGGTGCCTGGTGCAGCTATGGGAAGCTCTAAGCACATCATGTAGAGACCAGTTGTCCAGAGCTATGTCTAGATGCCAAGCCCGTTTCAGATGTACATGCAGCCCCTAAACTTGTGCACGGAACCCTAAACGGAACCCTAAACAAAACCCGATGAGCAGTATCCTTCAGCATTCAGATTTACAAAGTCAAGCTGCGAAGGAGAGACAAGGATCGGTCCTTCCACTTCTCCTTGCGAGATGCTCGCGAGGTGGTGAAGGGCCGGGGCTTACTATAGGGACCTAAATGATTACCCTTACCTCTGTGGGGGTTCCTTATTCTAATTCTGGTTCCTTATTCTAATTCTAGTATTATGGGCCCCAAAGCCCTATTCTTTTTGTTAAGGCCCCGAAGGTATTGGGTTTCGGGCTCAGGTTTAGGATTAAGGGTTTGCTGTTTTGAGGTTGAAGTGTTTGCAGTTTTGGGGCCAAACCCGAGACCTCGAACCCCAGTGGCAGGGAACTGGGTTACAGGTTCGCATCTAGGTGTTGCAGGGTTTTAGGGGTTTTCATGCCTTGTAGGGTTTAAGAAGGCTAGGACTTAAACCCCAAACCCAGAGTGCACGCCTTGTGGCTCGTCCGAAGGGCTGAAATTGATTGCAGGCGTGGTTGCAGAGTTCCTTCGGAACCAATTGTTTTTTGCCCGTGAGTTTCAGCAAAATCATCGCACAACCAGTCCTAGCTGTATGCTGTTCAAGCCACCACCCGAGCTGTTCGCTACTTGAACCTTTAACCACAAGCCTGAAATCGAATTCCTAGACCCTAAACCCGAAACCCTTGCAGATGAGCAGGGCCGGGTCCCCGGCGTCATGCTGCCTCAAAACTTCTGTTGATTCAGCTTCTGTCAGTCCCAACAACACGGATCTGTTGCCACCTTTCAGTCAGACAAGAGTAATTGATGCCTTCAAGACAGGCCCAATAAAGTTTCTTTAGACTTCCATAAGCGTCATATGAAAGAAGCATGCCAATTCCTCTGCACGGCAGGGACGCTGGAGAGAATGCCACCCTCTGGCACAAACAGATGCGACAGCGGAAGATCCGGATCACGACTGGGAGTCCAACTGCTACCAGGCATCTGGGCTTGGAGGTATTCTATATATACATATACATACATATATATATATACATATACATATATATATATACATATATATATACATATATATATACATATATATATAGAGCATACATAACGAGTCTATACAAATACATACATAGATGTTTTCTCTTTGGTCGTCTCGGCTTGGCATGTTGACAGTGAGGTTAGTGTAATGGCCAAAACGGGCGCCTCAAGAATTGCCCAATAATACTATTCCTTAAGGTTTCCTGCAATACTTGATAGTATAAGAGCCCTAAACCCTAAACCCTAAACCCTAAACCTAGTCCAACTATGAGGGCTCCTATGTTATCGCGAAGGGCGGGGTTTTCGCAGGTAGGGCTTGGGATCATCGGCTTCTTCAGAAGCGAAACATCAGAACTGCGGGAAGCCTCCTCACATGCCAGGCCACCACGCACACGATCTACCTGGATGATACGCTACAGTGGACCTTTGGCTGAAACAGTTGTCAGTATCGGTATTACAGGGGCCTGAGCTATTATCACCAATACTATTTTGAGGGTTCCTTATTATATTTATAGTATCATGGGCCCCAAGACTTCCAAGACCCTATTCTAATTAGTAAGGCCCCTACATTACCCCAATGCAAGACCCTTCAAAAATTACCCACCTCGACTGGTCGGGAGGGTTTCATGAAGTTGATGCTTCTGTGTTGTGACACTCCACCCTAGGAGCGCCAGATTGGGCTGCAGGTTTCTGACGTCTAGTGTGGAAGGCGAAAAGTCGCCGACCAACCTGCATCTCTGAGGCTCGTGGTGGTTTCCACACCTGCAGCTGTCAGAAGCTGAGCCTGAATTGCTTCCAAGACTTGTGGAGGCCCCTCCTGTTCGACTGTGCGAGGATGCATGACTGTAAATGCATAGGCGGCAGGGCACACAGCAGGTATCCCATCCCAGGGCGCCGGCAACCTGCCCTTCCTGGCCAATGCGCATACGCACCTTCACGCACAACTGCCCCAGCCTCCACGCAACCCCAAGTTCCGTCGCACCAAAGCCACCCGAGAATTCCAACGCCCAAGCCGGAAGACCCCTCTGGAAGCTCTAACGTAATAGTACTAATATACCATGATGTACTATAACATAGTACTACAATGGAAGTACAGAACGAAACTTCAAGACGAGGCCTTCAGCAAGTTCCACGTGGACAAAGCCCGGGGCTCGCGACTCTCAGGTTTGTCGTCCGCTTGGGTTCAGCTGGGAAGATCCAAAAGGCATGCAAAAGCGTTAGTATAGGGGCCTTTATAGTTACCAATACTATTTTGGGGGATCCTGATTATAGTAAGTTATAGTATGATATACCCCAAAGCCCTATTCTAATTATTGAGGCCCTTATAGTACGGCTTTACCACAGAGGTCCTCGGAATGCTCCCATTCTGCTATAAACGTTCGCGCTTGTATCCGTTATCCCTAAGATGTCCCAGACCTTCGTCAGCCCAACTAACAGCCACTACCGTAAAGGGCCGAAAAAAGAACGGACCTCTGGACTCGTCCACCGCCCTCCTTCAACGGACTTTGTCGCCGTCAGTCTATTCATTGGAGCCACCAGGGCCTCTTAGCAAGAAAGTTCTTTGCAATCGTATCTGCGTTGTGTTGATGGTAGCACTGAAAATCACACCGGAATGGTCAGAAGCGCCCAAATCTTGACACAGTTCCCAGAGGGTGACTGTCGCCAAGGCGATCCAAGTGGAACTTGAGGCAGAGAGCCATGCGTGAGTAAACGAAAATAGGGGACCCTAATATATTTCCCTATATGGTAGGGTCCTTATTATATATATTATATTATATATCTATATGGTAGGGTCCTTATTATAAGGCTCCTTATTATAAGGGCCCTAAAAGGTCCCCCTAATTTTCGCAAACTCCCATACAGTTGATGGTTTTGACATGCCTCATTGAATCAGTTCCTGAAGCTATGGGAATTGTTATCTGTTGTCTCATATGTACGTAGCGCAGACTTTTTTCCATCATTCACGGTACAAGGTCTTGCCTTTGTTTGTCTTGTTTCTGAGTCTTGCTGGAGATAAGGGCCCATGGTTTTCCTGTCTGACAGGCTTCAAGTAGTCTGCGGTCTCGGTCCTGCAGGTGTTGCTTGGGCTGTTGAGAAACTCAAATGTCTTCTGGTTACAAGAAATGCAGGACACGATGTACAGACATTATCATGCACTAGCAGGGCATCGGTTGAAACAAGCAGCATCGGTCCTGGTGATGAAGTGAACTGGGAAGAAACATCCAGTCAGACGGGATTCCACCGCGGTTCAGATCCTAGTTCGTCTGTGCAGCACCACTCCGATCCCGAAGGCATCTTTGCCTTGCCCCTGAACCCCAAACCCCAAATCCTAAACCATTCAGCTTACGTCCGGTTCGCAAAAAACCTAAACCCTAAGCCCCTTACGGCCCCGCACCCCCAGAGAATCCCTAAACCTTACACCCTTATCGTTGCAGGTGAAGAGAGAGCATCATGAAGCCGAAGGTAAGCAGTGGCCGTTCTGGCTTGTCGCCCGGGGCTTTGGAACTCCAAGCTTCTAAGCCTGAATCCATAGAAGCCATAGACGGAACTGAGCTAAAGGGCCTTAGTGATGAACTAGAGTAAGACCAGGGACTTGGGGGTATGTTATACTGCAATTACAACTGCCTAAGCTGGGCTTTCCAGCCTCAGCTGACGGTATCCGCAATTGCCGGTCCCTGCTGCCGGTATCATCTTCCCAAAGGCAGCTCAGCCGAATTGCTTAAGAACCCTTGAAATTGAAACGGGTCATTCATTTTGGAGCCCAGAGAGATGTAAGGCACCCTGCCTCGTTGTGAAAGCTTGCCAAACTTGCCAGGGACACCCTTATCGAGAGCGCTTTTCTCGGTGTGCTCGCATCGGCGACTGCCTCAGGGTGGTTCAGTTTCAGGTCGTAGGGCGTGAGCTGCCGAGATGCCTGGCCCTGGATGGGTCGGCAAGCATGCTTTCCCTGTCAGATTGCGCAGACACTGGGCATCCAGTATGATAGGCCACTCGCATGAAGCTTTGGCTCTGCCTTCCATGACCCCCGCATGGAGCATGTTGCTGCATTTCTGCATTTCACGCCGGTGATGTTCGATGTCGAACATGACGGCATCCCAGCACCCTCCGGATGCAAATCGTGGCAGCACTCAGCATGCTCTCATATCGATGTACCGGCCCTGAGAAAAAGAAACTGCTACGAATCCTGGGTCCCCAGGCCCCGAAGAGGGCCGAAAACCCCGAAACCCTAAACCCTAAACCCTAACCCCCTAAGAGGCCCATAAACCCTAAACCCTAAACCATAAGCCCCTAAGAGGCCGCTAAACGTTAAGAATCCCTCAGTTCGTTGTGCAGGCAGTCGTGGTGATCATGGGTCTGGGCAGCGGCCTTGGAGATTTCTTGCCTCGAGGAAAGTTCTGCAGAGCTATAGAGTGTTTAGTGTCTATGAGCAGTTCTCTAACTTAGGGGCCTTCAGAAGGAGAAGAACCAGCTACCTTTAGTATGTTAGGGCTTAAGGCCTCCACATAACAGTTGTCTACTCCTACTTGGGCATCTCTTCCCTAGTTTGGGGGTATTGGGCTCTTTTGGGGGAAGCCCTCCAACAGTCTCCTGTTGGTGCGCACATCAGCCCCTCCGGCTAAGGTGTTCAGGGGAGCTTTTAACATGATGCCTTCGGAGATGCTTCAGGGTTTCTGGGTGTACGCCCTCCCTCCTGCGTCTTGCTGCACACTTGCGATCATGTTTCGGACCTCTTACATCCCGTGTGCTGATTGGATTGAAACGCATTCGAACGAGTACAGAGCTCCACAGTCATAGTAATAAGAAATCTGATGCTATATGATATACAGCTTCAGCCTCCCTCTGCAGAAAAGTTGGACCAGTTACGAGCTGCTGGGTCTTGCGCCCACTACGCGGGCTGAGCAAGCTGATGATTCGGTCGGGGCCTTGGCGAATCTGGACATAGCGTGTCGCTTCTTTAGCGCCTCAGTTCGCTAAAGTGGTTCTCAGGGCTGCCGGCTCGTAGCTCTTGGGCTGGAAGGCAGGGATCTAGAACATGCCTAAAGGTGAACTCCATTGCTGGCATGCAGATCTTTCACTCTATCTCTCGCTCGCTCGCTCTCTCTCTCTCTCTCTCGTGCTCGGTCTGGATCTTGACTCATGACCATTTAACCCTCCTCCCAAAGAACACCCACACACACACATGTATCCAGAGTACATCTTGCGTTTTCCGCTGCTTCAGGTTGTAGGTTTGCTGTTCTTAGGTCCTCTAGAAGCCTGGGCCGACCCAAGCTGCATGGAAGCCCTGTGGAACAGCAGGGGCTCATTCAAGCCAGTGCGCGAGAGTTCCAGAAAGTGCAGGCAGCCAGAGAGCCTATTACCCTTTAATACAGGAATATAAACCTGAAGTCATAATATGAAGTCCCCCACCATAATTCGAGGTATATTCTTTAATTAAGGGATATTGGGCTCTGTGGGTGGATCAGGCCTACAACATCCTACAACGCCAACCCTGAACCCAAAACCCCCTAACCCCTAAACCCTAAACCCAAAACCCCCAACCCCTAACTCCTAACCCCTAAACCCTAAAACCAAAACCCCCTAACCCCTAAACCCTAAACCCTAAAACCCTAAAACCCTAAACCCTAAACTTCGTCCGCAAGCGAGGCTCACACAACTTGACTTCGCCCACGACTCCGAGGAGTGCACCCCTCAGACCTCAGATCCGCAGGCTTTGGATCTACTGGAGGGGCCTAAAGAATTACCGTTCCTTAGTATGGCCCCCAAAACCCGATTCTAATTATTAAGGCTCCTATACCACATAGAATAGGAGCCTGAAGAATTACCAGTACATGTCCTTAGGGCCAGGATTAAAATTATAAGCATGCGCAATCATCATATAAACTACACCCCACAACCCTATTCCTTGTTTAAGGTCCCTACACTAGGCATTCGATGGATGGTCCACAGCGCAGGGTGAAGGAGGCATGCGGCTGTCAGGCTTAGCAGTGTTTTGCGATATGAATTTGAAGCCAAGACTTTCAAATTGACCCACACTCTCGGGTCAGAACAGTTTGTGCAAAGCGCATCTGGTTCATGGTTGTCGAGCGGCCGAGACATTCCAGTCTGAGAGATTACATGTAGGAGCCCTTGCTGATAGCTGGAGAACGAAGCAAATCCCTGGCTCTGAATACAGACTCAAGGGGTGGGATGAAGGCAGGTAGGATATATTAAGGATCCCTCATGTGAGGACTGTTGTTTGACTCCGAGCAACCGTACTCTCATCTTTGCAGATTTTTGGTAAACAAACAATCCTGGCAGTACTGTGTACGGTCTTGATTCGCTATAGAAGTCCATATAGACGAGGCTTCAAAAGAACAGATCAAAGACCTTTAAAGGGCCCCCTAGCATAGCAACCCGTAAAGAAACCCTCAGTCCGAACACCCTAGCACCGTAAAGCCCTAAACCTTGAACTCTTCAAGAAACCGAAGATCACGAGTAGTAATCCTTAGAGGGACCCTAAAAAGCAAGCCGAACCCTAAACCCCCTAAACCCCTAAACCCCAAACCCCCTAAACCCCTAAGCCCCTAAACCCCGAAACCCCTAAACCCCTAAACCCCTAAACCCCGAAACCCCTAAACCGAAACCCTAAACCCCTAAGCCCCGAAACCCCGAAACCCCGAAACCCCTAAACCCCTAAACCCCTAAACCCTAAACCCCTAAACCCCTAAACCCCTAAACCCTAAACCCTAAACCCCTAAACCCAGGTACAGGAAGCTTCAGGACGGCGAGCCAAGCCATATCTGGGAGGTCGACTCACTGTCGGGGGCTCGCAGAGGGCTGCTGTCCCAGAGACTCCAAGATCCCTCAATTTCAGGAATATACCTTAAGAGGGATCCTAGTGCAATTTAAGATATATTCCTTAATTACTTAAGGGATAAGGGTCTTGTTCGTGTGTTCCTTGTTTCTCAACCAGGACCCTTTGAGGGCCCTTTAACAGAGCCCTTATTTGGGGTATATTAGAGGGTAGTTGGGGGTCCAGGGCTGGGTTTAGAGGTTATATAGGGTTTAGGTCTCAGTTGCTTTGGTGGTTGTAGGGATGTTTTTTGGGTTTTGCACCGCAGCTTATATGGTAATATGATAGGGGCTTCATAGGGGCTCCTGCAAGGCGTACTGTACTTACCTTTGGTTAGTAGGGAATGGAGGAATGGGGTACAACTATAACGACTATTACTACCATTCTTCCAATCCCTACTAACCAAAGGTAAGTATAGGGATTGAAAGAACCCTGAACCCTAAACCCTAAACCGGCTGCTCTCAGGCTCTAAGGCTTCTAGGGGAGACTGTGACAAGGGCGCACTTGCGGCCCATGTCCTGCAGTGGGATGCTGTTGTGGCACGAAAGCCCATAGGCCCATAGGTGCTCAGGTAGTTTTGATGTAGCAATGTAGCAGCAATCAGCCGCTGCCTGTCAGGATCGTTAAATTCGTTACCCTGTTCTGATTTCTGCGTGGCGCCTGCCGAGGAAAGACGGCTTTTGGAGACTTTCCCGCAGCATTGAGGCACGCTCAGTTTAAGGGTGTACGTATGGTTCAAGATTCAGGGTTGTTGACATTTTCAGAGTTTTCAAGTCTGCATGTAAGTCCTTACTATCAACATTCGACATCCGTCATAATCATGGGCTACTGCCGATGATCAGCATTCTTCTCAGAACGTGATGGCGCTTTCTGGCCGACAGAGTGGGGCTCAGCTTACCACGCCGCAAGTTCGGAGGTGTTTGCTCGCTTCGTACCCGACTCTGTGGTGCGACGGCTCATCACAGGGGACGACAAGGCATCTCGCCTGGCCCTTGGCCGTGGTTTCGAAGTTCTCAGTCATGGAGAGCTGTTGGGCTCTCGCCGTTTGATTGAGGGCTGGGCCTTTTTGATTAAAAAAGGGCTACTGCAACTGAGACAAATTCTATGTTACTGCAGTGTCATCTACCAAGCTTGCACAGGTATCAGGCTCGGTCGGGCGAGGTTTCTTCAGTCTGGATGGCTAGTCCACCCCTACTGCAGCATACGGTCTCGTCATGGTGCTTTCTGCTCAAAGTGCAAGGCACCAATCCTCGGATGTGGGCAACATCCCAAAGGGTCCAAAGCCACACCCAATCTCGGAAAGCTTCATCTCCCTTAGCTGCCATCTCTACCCATAGGGCCCATAGTAGTTCCTTTTTGGGATTACATTATAGAATTCTAAGTATGAACCCCAAAAAGGAACTAGTATGGGGCCTGCCGGTAGGGCGTCCTCTTGCTTTCTCGGCCCAGGTCTTCACGTGCTCAGGAAGAACGCCCTTTGCTCAAGGGTTGGAGTCGGACCGCCGCAGCTTTCAGGAAGGATTCTTGAGGTTAGACGTTCAGCATGTGCAAGTTCTTGATAGTACCAGGCAGACTGGGCATATAAAACACAAGAGAAGATTAAAAATGTTATAAAGATGTTATTTTATTATTGTTCTAAGGGGGGGGGTTTAGATTGTGCTTTTTTGGTGGGCTGCCTGACCTGAGGTGTCGATCATGTTCTCGGACGTCCGAGTGCCCTGGCAGCTGTGGCCGTGGGTTTCAACTTTGTCTCTTTGGGGGTTAGGGTGTTAAGAAGTAGTGTAGGGGTCGGAACACTAAGTAATTTTGTCTTGTAGTCCTTACAAAATTGTGAATGAATATACACCAAAAAACACTGTTCCAATCATGAAGGCCCCTATATTATATTGAGTAACGATGCTAGTTACACAACCACCCCACCTCCCCTTTGGCCGAGGACTTCACGAGCATATCTGAAGAGCTCAAGCAGGACGGGAGTCGCGGTTTGTTGTCCTCTTTTGGCTCATGCACTGGCACCCTAAAACCCTAAACCCCTAAATCCTAATCCCCAACCCCAAGCCCTAACCCTAAACCCTAAACCATCACACTTGCCGTGCTCCATGCCAGTGCAGACAAGGCCACAGAGCCATCGAGAGCCGCAAGTCCTTGCAATTCCTCCATGTCTGTAGCTGTGCCAATGTAGTTGTCGGAACAAATTAGAACTGGTATTCCCCTTAGTTCTTTATATGGTATAATTTCACATCAGATTATGCCCTGCAGCCCTGCTCTCATCATTAAGGCCGCAATATTAAAACCCCAACCTCAGGACGATATAATAGCAGCCTAAATAATTACCAATACTACTTTGGGGGTTCCTTATTTTGGGCATTCCTTATTATAACTATAGTGTAAAATACCCCCAAAACCCTGTTCTAATTATTAAAGCCCCTATATTAGCCAGAGCAGTCCGTAGCCCAAGAGCATCCTGAACCCTAAACCCTAAACCCCTAAAGCCCTAAAACCCTAACCCCCTAAAGCCCTAAACCCCTAAAGCCCTAAAACCCTAACCCCCTAAAGCCCTAAAACCCGAAACCCCTAAACCCGAAACCCCTAAACCCCTAAACCCCTAAACCCCTAAACCCCTAAACCCCAAAACCCCTAAACCCTAAACCCCTAAACCCTAAACCCCTAAAGCCCTAAACCCACTGAGTGCTCAGCCCGTCCGGATCCTCGGGCACTCACGCTCGCACTGAAAGGCTCCCTTAAGTGTATCATGAGGGTTCCTGTAAGGGTCCTTTAAGATATACCCAAGTATTCGTTACCTACTTGGAGGCCCTTTTGACTTAGTAAGTCGACTTACCCCATAACCCACCTTACTAACCCTACTTACTAAGTCAAAAGGGCCTCCAAGTAATATGGTAGGGTTCCATACTATACTTATCCTTTAAGGCTTCCCTTAAAGGCGACAATAGGGGCCCCAAGAATTAGCTATTCTATTTTCGGGGTCTTATGATGATACTCAGGCTGGATGGTACCCATAAGTACTATGGGGGCCTAAATAATTACCTATTACTATTTTGGGGGCGGCTTATTGTAGTATAATGGGCCCCGAAACCCTATTCTAATTATTAAGGAACCTATATTACTCGGATGAGTGTAGAGGTGAATCGCAGCATAGAGAGGATGACTTGATCATGCTTCTGACGGTGTATCTCACAGGCCTGTGCCGAGAGCCTGTCTCGTTTGAGGTTCGAAAGTTGCTAGCCGGTCCAAGTTCTGTTGTTGCATTGAATTCGGGCTTGAGCCAGTGCTTAGATCATTCAGGTGACTGCGCAGCTTGGGTGTTTACTGTCGAGTGTGTCCAGATGAAACTCGGGGCTTGCGGCATGTTGCCTTTGGCAGGCCCGAAGCCAAACAGACCCAGATCTTATATCTTAACTCTGCGGGGAGAGTTGACGACAAACTTCATATGCTTCTCTTGCATGTTCAGTCAAGCGGCACCGAACAGAGAGTGACAGTGTGATGGCTAATGTGCTCGGAACTCACGATACGCTGAATTTCATAGTTTGCAAGCCGAGGCCGTGTGTGTCCACAGTCGAGTTGCTATGATTCTGCAGCTTCGTCACGTCCAGCATGCTCGCTGTAGGACTGTAGTGCACCATTTAGCCCGATCATGGGAGAGTTGCTTGCAAGAGTCGTGGGACATCTTCCGACGTTTGCGATGCTGCAGAGGCATGACCCGAGTGATTGAGCCAGGCGCTTAGTACGATGGGCTGCCACAGGTCCGGCAGTATTTCTCAATATGATAGTGGGCCATTCTGTATAGTATAGTAGCTTACCACCCAGTTGGCAACCAGCTACGGTAGGTCCTGCTTCAGGGGTTCAGAGCCTGGGCTACGAAGTTGGGCCGCAGAAACAGGCTGAGCGTGTCTTTCTGCCACGCTTCTGTCTCATTGCAGACGAAGTCGTGGCATCTTAGCAGGATTTCCGTAGGACAGTGATCTCCATATAAACCTCCTTACAAAGGAGCCCCATAAGGTACTTTCTTGAAGTCCCTACTTCCGCACTGAGCCATGCTAGTCACTGGTGGAAGTCTCTGCCTCGCAAGTTAGTAAGACTAATAATATAGTCATAATAAGTATAGTAAGAGTAATAATCGCCATAATAGTAGTAATGATAATGCCGCTTGCAAAAGCAGCCTTGCTCGGTCTTGTGCATCGCATCGGGAGCCCTAGGCCTAAGCCCCAAACCCTTAAACCCGAACCTCTAAACCCCAACCCCTAAACTCGGAACCCTATACCCAAGAAAGGTCCTACCAGGGTGTCGTGGGCGAGATCCTTGGCGATGGGATCCTGGCATTTTGGAACACACCGGATGTATCTCCGGCACTTTTCGACTCCCGGGGATTCGGCTTAAGCGGGTCCCTGAAAAGAGGGTTCCTAAAAGGGCTACTTTGAGGGTTCCCTTTCTGGGATACCTTGAGGCTTCAAGGGTCCCTTACAGTAAGCTACCTTTTAGAAGTTTATTCAGGCCTGTTTCGGCCACCAAATCAGGGGACCTACTCTCAATTGTCTGCTTTCAGCTCTGGAAGGCGCATTCTCGGCCTGAGTCGGTCGAGAGTTCTGAAGGCACACAAACGCAATGACAGGCACTCCAACTTGAATCCATCATGCCTCAGAGTTGCTGCAGTTGATGCAGGTAGCGGAGCCCCCACACCAAAGCTGTCTGACTCGTGGTCAGTCTTCTGAACCTGTTGAAACCTCGAAGCTTGCACAGCTCAGCCCGTTGCCAGGATGTGGCACAACATGCTGCCAAAGCTTGTAGTGCTGCCCTGGCTCAGCAGCAGGCAGTCTGGTTTGGAATGATTGTCTGCTTCCTTCGACTTGCCGTCGTTTCGCGTGCGGAATGATTGGCTGCTTCCTTCAACTAGCCATCGTTTCACTGAAGATGCCAAAATCAATTGTGACATGTCCTGCGTGGTGGACTGCATCCTTTGCATGATTTTGCTTCCCCAAATTTTACTGTGGGTTTGATTTGCTGCGGGGAGCTGCCATTTCTCGCGCAGCCAGAGGCTAAGTTGACACTCGCATGGTGCACAATCAGACACAAACGGATCGTCGAACTGCTCCATCTTGACCTCTGTCCTCCGAAGCGTTGTCAAGTTGACTCTAGCCCGTAAAACACATGTCGGGAGGGGATTACTCACGGATTTGTCTCATGTCTCTGTGAAGTTAAGGCTCTGGAAACATGTGAGGCTCTCATCCAGCTGAACGAGGAGTTCAAAAAGATGGGCCTGCCATCACTCTCCATCCGGATCGGCATCCACACAGGGGTCGGATTCCTAGTTACTAGTTGTTGGCAGCTTGAGGCAAAAGGTCTGCCAGGGGTCCTTGTCGACGTCCCGAGTGGCAGTGCAGCAGGGGGGAACACGTTGAAAATGGAGTTTCCCAGAAAGTGCTGGCGGGAATGCTAGATGTTTTTTCGGAACGGGCTGTCAAGTTCGCACAACGGGGCCTGGGCACATGAATATGCTGCAGGATTCCAGCATGGGCAACATACCAGCTACATACATGTTACATAGCTGGTGGAAGACATTCAGGAAGTGTTGACCGGCAACATCGGCTGTCTCTCCGGAAAGACGCTTCGCTGAATTGATATGTTGCGCTTACTCTTTGGCACGAAGATCAGAGCTGCTGACATTGACATGTCGGTTTGGACGAACTGCCCCGGTTTGACAGATCTTGCATTCATCCATAAGCAGCTACAGTACTGTGGCTGCAACAGCAGTGGGACGTCCGATATGCCACCAGCATGTTCTGCGAAAGGTCCCCAGTCGTCGCCACAGTTGCAAGGTGGTCTCATGTTGAAAGGAAGGTTTTTGATGGAAATTCCGTTATGAACAGTCTTGAAAGCTGGGATGCCAAGAAGTTTGGGCTTGAATCTCTAGTATGAAGCCTGGGGTTGGACCCCATGCCCTAAACCCTACAACCCTGAACCCTAAACCCTTCAAACCCTAAGCCCTAAACTCTGAACCCTAAACCCCTAAACACTGAAACCCCTAAACCCTAAACCCCCCTTAAACCTTAAACCCCCCCAATCCTCATTCTCCGAGCACCTCCGAAGAGCGCCGGTCCCTAAACCCTAAACCCTAAACCCTCGGTGCACGAGGATGAAGTTTGGCTGCATGGGTGATCCGGTCAACCTCGCAGGGCTCCCGGACAGCCAGAAGCACGTATAATATGCGGTATACAATGATTCAATGTGAATATATAGTACAATCGTATAATATAAATATATAGTACATTCATTCTTTATTAAATATATAGTACAGTCTTATATATATATATATATGTATATATGTATGTATAATCTCATATACAACTAATATATTCAGACACGATTCAGTGGGACTTCATCTAGCCTCGCACATTGGGTGCACACACCCGCAAACCAAGGCAGATGATTTCGGTCATCTTAGGTTTAGGTTCCGGGCCTGAAAAATTACCTGTACCATTATTATAAGTATAGTATAATGGGCCCCGAAACCCTATTCTGATTATTAAGGCCGCTATATTATGATGAGCATGCGTGTCGCTGTCTCCTTTCGACTCGAACTCTCAGGGTCTTCCAGAGGACCTCTTGGATTTCAAGCAGTCTTAAGCCTGCAATCCCCAGGAACATCCCTAAACATCTCTAAACCCCCAATTGGCCCAAACCCCTAAACCTAAACTCTTAGACCCTTAAGCCCGTAAGCCTAGAATTTTAGTTAAGCCTTAAGCCCCCTAAACCCTAAATCCAAGGGCCAGAGCCTCCACAAAACTCAGGCCAGCCGCTTGGAGGGCCTCTGCAAAACCTATGGGGTCGGATCCCCGGAAGAGAGGGGGAGGTTGATAACATAGGGGCCTTAATGACTAGAGTAGGGTTTTAGGGCATAGTATGAGCACACTCTATAGGGACGGCAAGAGGAAGAGACTTTTGTGTTGTCAACTGCCTTGCCTGTCGGCCAAGCTGCTTGGAGCTTTGGGTAGTTCAGCCTGTGTTGTTCCATCTTCAAGTGGCAGTCACTGATTCTACATATTCGGAACTTGGACGTCAGGGCAGCATGGCAAGGAGCATCTCGGACGGCCAGCACAGCTTTGATGTGCAACTTCGCTAAGCTTCCATAATTTGGCTGCAGAAGTTGCACTGATGCGAAGTGTACAGTGTACAGTCTGACTTCCATTTCAAGGCGCCTTTTGTCAGATAGCAGACATTAGCAGACTATCCAAGTGAGGAGGGGAGTCGCTTGAGATCAGATCCGACCCGGCAGTGCACGGGACACGTCGCGGTCGCCTGAACCCAACAAACCTTTAAAGCCCAGACCCAACTGCTTCATATAGTAGGGGCCTTAATAAGTACCCATGCTATATGTGGGGTTCCTTATTATAGTTATAGTATACTGGGCCCCAAAACCCTATTCTAATTATTGAGGCACCTATACTATCGTACCCTTAAAGATCCCTTATATTCAAGTAACCCTTATAGACCCCTTTAAAAGGAACACTGTTCTAATTATTCAGGCCCCCTATATTTCTTACCATCGAAGCCTTCAGACTGGCTTCTCGAGGTTGGCATCCTCTGTTCAGAGGTGACGAAGTCGCAGCTGCCCAAGGTCGGGCCCTGCGACGCTGCTTTTGTAATTTTTGGGGCTTATATTACATTATAGTCAATATCACATATTATATTATATTCTACTTTTGTCATATTGTATTGTGTTGTATGGCATGGTATGGTATGGTATTGTATGGTATGGTATGGATTGTACTATACTGTACTGTATTGTATTGTAATGTACTTGTAATTGCATTGTATTGTATGATACTATATATATGTATATATACATGTATGATGTTTTGGCCGCATTGCGTATAGTGCCTGAAGGTGTGGCAAAGGTTGGGTGCATTGTCAAGGTGACGCGGCTTGGAGCAACACCACTGCGCACGGGGGTTTTGATCCTTCCAAAGCGCCGGATAAGTGAACTGCAAGCCGTGTCAGGCGTTGGTTTGCAGATTTTCGAGTCAAGTCTCATCGGCAAGAGACCCCTAATCCCTTAACCCTAAACCCCTAAACCCTAAACTCTAGATGTCGTCAGAGTTGACAGGAGGATGGCTTCGTCTGCCGCAAGCTGGACCTGGTCCAGGCCAGTGTTTTGCATGGCATTCCGGTGCATTGAAATGGATGTGCCAGCAGTTATCCTAGGTTTTGTTGTTTTAGGCGGCGAAGTCATGTCCTGTCCTTGTACTCTGGCTACCGGCTGGTGCCAGGTGAAGGGCAAGAAAGAGCCGACGATCATTTATGAGGCCCGGGCGACGCAGGGCACGTAATCAGCAGCTTGGTGAGTTTGGAAGTCCAGATGTGCAACATCGAGGCAAGCGTTTCGAAACCATCGTGAAGTATCCGCTAGCGGAAGCGGATTGTATTGTATCATTAAGCCTGTACCCCCCTTCAACGCGTCGGACACCTGATGAGTTCATGGATACCAATAGGCCCCATAGTAGTTCCTTTTTGGGACTCATATTTAGAATCCTACAAGGTATTCCCAAAAAGGAACTACTTTGGGGCCTATGGGTAACCCTAAACCGTAAACCCCAGCAGTGAGCCGCAATCCTCGACGGAACTCCGAACGTCCCCCAAGCCAGGTCATTGGGCGCCAGCCTCCGCGAAAAGCACCTGACACAGCGCGTTGTGGTTTCTTGTGTGACAGCCTCGCTGTTTTGCATCTTGCGTCATGTTGATTTTTGGACTCTTCTGTACGCTGATCCTCCCCTAAGGCCCTAAACCCTAAAAAACCCCTCAACCTCTAGAGTCGAAACCCCTAAAACCCCAAACCAAAGTCAAGAATCCCTAAAGCCCTAAACCCTTAAGTCAAAACCCTCTGAACCCTAAACCCAAGAAGTCCAAACCCATAAAGTCCTAAACCTAAAACCCTGAAGTCAAAGAACACCCCTAAAGTCCTAAACCTCAATCCGCCAAAGTCAAAGCCCCTAAAGCCCTAAACCCTAAACCCCTAAAGTCAAAACCCCTAAAGTCTTGAACCCTCAACTAAAGCCCTAATCCCTTAACGCCCCAAGCAAGGCGGGAGCGAGTAAGCCGACCTCCCCGGTGAATCTCATCCCAGCCTCGCCAGAGTCTTAGACATTTTAAAGGGGGATATCAAGGGGCCTGACGATTGGTGGGTTTATTTTTGAATGTCTTTTCTTCTTCCTTTAAAGCTGGGTTGTTATGGGGGGGGGTTCTTTAGAGTTCTTTATGGTCTTGTACAGATGGGCTTTGTAGGTTTATATGACGAGATTGCTAGAGCAAGAAGCCCTGAGAAGTTTTTATTCAGGCTTCATTGTAATGGTACAGTACATGAGCGGAGCAAAGTTAAAGCAGCATGAGAGGAGTGCGCAATAGCGGTCCCGTGTGGGCCGCACAAATGGGCAGTGTTATCGGGTTCCAACGTTAGCAGGTTTTGGGTGATTTTCATGTTCCCCAGAGGGTCCATATACACTACCTATGGAATTAGGCCCCAAGAAAACCATCCCTATTGTGGTTTTGGGGACCTAATTCCATAATGGTAGTGTATGTGGGACCCTCTGGGTTCTGATAGGGTAAGAATGCGAATGCGGTATGCTCTTGACCTGTCGGATCAAAGGCTTCTTCTGATCTCAAGCTACACATGTCATGAGTTTCGTGTCGTCCCGAATGGAGGGCGTAGAGGTGATGCAATCTCCCAATCCTGGTACGAGAGATCTGCAAGTTGTTCCTTCGGTTGCAGGCTGCCGTGTAGGTTCGGATCAACGTCGGAGGGATCTAGTCCCTAAGCCCTATAAACCCCGAAGCGCTAAGACCCTTAAACCCTTAAGCCCTAAACCCCAAACCCCGAGACCCTGACCCTTAAACCCTTATGGGATCCATCTGAGAACCCTTGTGGTTCCCTGTAAGGGAACCCCCAAACCCTAAACCGTAAACCTTTCTGCCAGCCTGCAGGCCCTCTTTCCTAGACCGTTCTCCTAGACGGAGCAGAGGTGATCGGCGACTAGAGACGGATTCTCAGAGGGCCTCTCTTTAGGGTTTAGGGTTTCTGTGGTCTCAGAAGTTCTGTTCACGTAGTTTCGCACATCCGTATCTTGGGTTCTGAGCCGGGATGATTTCCGCGATGCCACGCCGGGATGGCAAAATGGCAGACTTGACTGATTTGCGAAGTTTTCACTTCCTCTTTGTCGGAAGGATATATTTGCAAAGTTCTTGTTGAATCCAAACTTATGTATGGTTTGAGTTGTCTATGTTTTGTGCAGCCGAATGCCGACGATTGAACCGATGTATACGTCGAATCACTGGCATTCCACCATCTTGTCTTTCCCGTGTTCCGAATACGGCCATTTCACATCGGACACGCATCAAGGACGCTTCGGACACGGCTCCTTCAACTCCAGATGCTTTTGTTCGGCAACGTGTTAAGATCTCCACTGGACCACCCTTTTTGTCCGTGTTTGCGTTCATGCCTGGAGCCCTTCAGCTACCAGCACGTACCTGAGGCGAGTAGGCCGACCGAGACGGGAATCGGTTTGTGAGGGAACAAAAGAGTTTTCCATTATGTGGGCGGCCACAGTGAAGTAACAACCAGACTAGTACATCACCTACGCCCCCCCGAAGCCTAAAAGACCCTTGGACCCCAGATCCTAAATCCTTATTTTATTTTTTCGAAAGGGCTCTCCGGGCAGCTCCATTTTCTTAAACAAAGACTAAAACCCTACCGGAAAGCTCCCTTTTCTTGAGTGGGGCTCCAAAAAGCAGAACACACAAAGGAAGATCTAAGTCCAAGGCCCCGGTCGGCGAGCGCAGACCTCTTGGCCTTTCAGCCTGTACCGCCAACGCGCATCGAGCAGGCCGCCGGGACATTCTGTGGAGTTTCGTCGAAAAGGTTACTACTAAGTACAAGGATTCAGGGATTCTTGCAGGCTTCAAAGACACTATGATGAGGGTTTCCATCAGCCTTACTTACTATAAGGGTTACTATTATGAAGCTCGAGAGCTCGGCTTCGCATTCCCCCTTTATTTTTTGTATAATGGGCCCCAAAACCCTATTCTAAGTATTAAGGCCCCTACAGTTAGCTCTGGCTCCTCTGATGGAACCGGGCCAGGGAAAACCAGGGGAAGGAGGACGATCCTCACTCACTTCATTCGCAACCAAAACCCCAAACCCCAAGCCCGCAACAGAAAGCCCCAAAAATAATGTTTAGGGTTTTGGGGCTTGAGATGGCTGTGGGGAGCCATGAGAAGACGGGTGAAAATTGTCGCATGACTCCGGTAGACCATTGGAGAACTCTGCGTGTGTATGTATTTAGTGTATGTAGGTGTATATATATATATATGTGTATATATGTGTATATATGTGTATATATGTGTATATATGTGTATATATGTATATATATGTATATATGTATCTATATATATATATACATATTTGTTTATATTATGTATATTTATATAAATATGTGTATATATGTATTATGTATATACCTATGTATATATATATATATATATGTACCGAAACCCTACGCCAGGCTCAGCTTTACGAGCAGGCCTTGCAAGCCTACACGCAGCAGCAGTTTTCCGAGGCCGGCTCTTCTTTCGAATGCCCGATGTTCTACGTAAGAAATGTAACAAAATATCTGGAAGATTCTACTCTGTAACAAAGTATCTGGTATATTCTGCTCTGCAAGAACATATCTGAAAGTATTTAGTCCGGTATATTTTTTGCTTTACTAGAGCATAAACCAAAACACTGCCGGTGCGGTCCGGTCCGTTCAAGAAGATGTTCAACTCAAAGTCCGAACACTAAACTCGAAGACCTAAATCCTAAACCCCATGTTAAACATCAAAAAACTCGAAGCCCTGACCCTCAAGAGGGCTTGCGGGATCAGATGACCGGCTGCTGTCACCAGCTTGCAGCCTCATTGCTCGGCCTGCCGTGCCACATTTGGTAATATAGGGGCCTCAATAATGACCAGTACCACTTTGGGGGTTCCTTCTTATGATTATAGCATAATATACCGTAAGACCCTATTCTAGAAATTAAGGCCCCTACATACCAGTTTAGATGTGGGTCTTGGTGAGCGCAGAATACAAGGCTCCTTAGAAGCAGTGGTCATGTCAAGTTGCGGTGTTACTGTATCAGGGGCATACCTGTAAGAAGCCCCAAAGCCTACAACCTTTACCCCCCAAGTCCTAAACCCTACGGTTGATGATATAAATCTGCATTACCCATAATAAGAAACATACCATAATTCCCATAGTTTAGGGTCCCTAAAGTAATGCAGGATTTATATCATAAGCCCTAAAACCCTAAACCCCCAAATCCCTCAACCCTAAACCTTACTTCATCTAAGCTGCACGTATTGCGAGAGCCTTTGCCTGGAGTGCCTCGGAGGCGACTCAATTGGCTGCCCAACTTTTAGAGGAGCTGGGACGTTTGTGTCATGGTAAGATATTGTGTTTTACTAACTATATTTTAAAATACTCTATATATATACACATATTGTAGAAAATTATGGTATATGATATTACATTGAATTTCTCAATAGTTCGCAGCGGCGCAGCGCACGGGAAGGCAGTAGGGAGGCTTGCATGTTTAGGGCTTAGGTTTAGGGGAGCATGGTCTCTGCCAGCGTCTGCCAGATGGAGTCATCACATGGCGCTCAACTGTTAAGCCTTTCTCTGCAGGAGCACAGACGGAACACCTAAACATGGCCTAAACCCTAAACCCTAAACATAGTTAAGGTAATATCCCTACAAGCGCAGGATCGTCCAGAAGACGTAGCTGCTCAACGCCTCCTCAAGCGATCCTGCTCAGAGGGAGTTTGCATCAGGAAGGTCACAGTTGAATCTTCTGCACCTGCTTTTCGCGCATGATTCCTCATGATTCCTCGTAGCTCAGCCAATGTTCCAATTGACAAGGCCTGCCGGATCCGTCTGCATAGCTAAATAGCCCGCTTAGCCTCAGTGCCAAGTTTGCAACTTGGATTTCGCAGCAGTCTGATCTCTGCTCCGATGTTCTCCCAACGACCAACCCCTGGTTTCGCTAATCGGATTTCTTGTGCGGATGGAGATGTCTAGATTGAAGCACCGTACAATCTGCCTCTCCTTGCATCAAAGGCTTCAACCGATGGGAGACAGGCAGGTGGGTTCGCGGATCCCTTTATTCCGAAACCCTAAACCGCAAACCCTTTATTCGTTAGAAAAATACTGCGTGCTGCAGACTGGCAGCGGGCTCAAACATGCTAAGCTCGGACGCATGAGGCGATCACACAGCTTGGCTGTCAAGGTCCAGCACTCAAACGAGTCTCGTGCATGCTTGGAGGATCATGGGACTTAGTAACTAGGGTCATAAACATCTTAGAATTACGTATAGTATAACCCTGCCTAACTAAGGTACTTGTATCCTTGCTTACTACGTCCCATGATTTTTCAACTGAGGTGTGAACATGGCACCATGACGTACAGGTAGTCGGGTCACCTTCCAGTTTTCGAGTCGTTACGTAGCCGGGACTGCTGCGGAAACGGTAAGGCAGGCTTGGGATATGGAGCCAGAGGAAGGTTCTGCATCATTTTGCTCCCCGACCCCAAAACCGTAAATCCCGAAACCCAACAGGAGCCTTGCAACAACCCTTCTGCAACAAGCTCTTATGATCCACCTGCGGCAGCACATCCAAGTCAGTCTGTGGTGTGTTTGAGAGTCCGTTAGCATGCCAACGCTGCCTTTAAGAGCGGCCTGTGCAGACGCACAGAGTCGAGGACTACACAGGAGAGGCAGCAGATTTGTAATGAGATCATCCGGCACTCGTCTCCATCGGAAGCTTCCGCCTAATGTAGGAACCTGATTAAAAAACCCTGGGCCTATAACCCCAAAATAGTAGGATTCTTTTAAGGAACCCTTGTTCAGGTTCCTACATTAAGCTCCCGACACCGCCAAAGGCTGCTGGCGGGCCAGAAGATGCAGAGCACCAGGACTTGCGACAGCACTCTGGAGCCCTGAAATTATGCATATTTTTGGACTCGGGACTTCAAAAATGTTATGGGCCATGATTATACGGTAGGCCTCATGCAGTTGCAAGGGACGCTGCTAGAATTCTTGAGGGCAACGACCTGCATGCCGGATTTGGAGGCTTGGTGCGTTCAGGGGGGGGGGGGGCCGACCTGATCACAAAAAGCTTGAAGAACAAGTAACTATCATTCCTTGGGGCTCCTTATAATGCTTATATAATACAATATACCCAAAAACCCTCTAAAAATTAAGGCAATTAAGGCCCCAATACACCTCCTGGCTCTCTGCTGAAGCTGGGAGGAATTAGCTGCTTGGTCGGCTGTTGTGAGCATCACTGAGAAGTGAGCGCAGGCCTTGGCCCTTGGCTTCATAATACTTACCAATACTATTTGGGGGTTCCTTATTATAATTCCAAAACCCTGTTCTAATGACTAAGGCCCCTATATTTTGTGCTCTAAGACTCCAGGCGCTGATGCCCAAGAGCACAAAACTCTCTTGCGAGTCGGCCGTAGAGTGAACCGCATTCTGGTTTCATATGTATATGATATGATTTATGCATCAAGTTATATATATATATACACATACACATGTCGAGAGGTTCTATCATGCTTTGACTCTACTCTAATCTACTCCGCTTAGCACTGCCCTGCTCCGCACTATATTGTACGACATACCATACTCGACTCTTACTAGACTGGACCATACTACCACTGTGCTCTGTACCGTGGATAGCCGAAATCACGAAACTCCACCCTCTCGCCCACAGGTGCGAACCCTGAGCGGAATAGCCGGGCCTTCTCACTTGCGAGCCGGAGTGACAAGACGATGAACAAGCCTTGAAGCACCTAGCATGCAGCACTTTTTCCGGACTGTTTGATCTTGTGGCTCCTGTGCCTCACATTGCATGATGAGAGTTAGAGAGCGACTCTGCAGTCTCCTGGTTCGAGAGACAGCCCAAGCAACATTGCGAGCTTCGGAAGGTGAGTCCCAACACCGGATGACCTACAGCAATGCACATTCTGGATCTGCATTGTGATTCCTGAAAGCTCGACATGAATTCAGGCACCCCAGCTTACACAGGGCTTGGGGTCCCTGTCGCTCAGCACGGGCACCGCCACTCTGGACAGAAGGACGCCTGCAGTTGTGGTTTAGCTCTTCCACGTTCTCGCAGCTTTGGGGGGCTGTACTGGCCCGAGTTGCGCTTTCAGACCACCATATTTCGATTTTCATGGGATTTAAGTGTAAGGGTGCCATAATAAGGGAACAATATTATTATAGATCCCAAATACGGTAACTTGAACTAGATACCGCAGAGTAGCCCCTCTCAGCGATGTTTTCCCGTAAGGGAATCAGGACCTGGGACTGGGACATGTCCCAAGCGAGACCTTCAAGTCCTGGCATGGGGCTTTGGTGTATATTATACTATAGTTATAGTAAGGAACCCTATGTATTATACTATATAGTTATAATAAGGGACCCTAAGGAATCATATTTTTGGGCTATCTTTTCATACTATAGTTATATTCAGGAACCTGACGGAATCAGACTGCTTCTCTAGGACATGTTTTTGTTGTGATGGACTCGCAGGGACCTCATCATGTCCGTGCTATGGTGTAGTGAGTCGAATCTGGCCTGTTCCCTGTAGTAACGGCAATAGTATTAGCAATAGTAGTAGTAGATCCAATGCCGTGGCGGGTGCTGATGCTGATGCACGAATCTGCATGCATATGGTGTTTCTCCAAGCAGGTCTAATCTGCCCGAACAGCCTTTTTGAAGCTGCACTGGTGCAACTGTATTGGCAAGCACCAAGTGATTGAAATCGCCGGCGCCGGTCGGCACCTGTGTGCTTCTGCACCGTTCTCCTACGGATCAAGCTGTCACTACGATAATAACCACTAAGACTACTGTTACTGGCGATTGCTAGTATGTTTCACAATTTTGTAATTTTCACTAATATTACTATTTTGATTATGATTACTTCTTGCTATTATCTGCATCGTAGCCGGTCAAGGCCCTACCAACTTGGAATCCGTTCATCGCAATCTGTTTGATCTTGTGTCTTGAGGCTGTATGCCCGCAATGTCTACGTGCTTTGCCTGTGGCCAAGAAGCCATGTCACCGTGTAGCATGTGCTGCTTCATATTTCTGTACTACATGCCAGTGGCACTAACGAATACTAACCCGTGTCTTGCTAAAGCTGCTATCCTGTCGTATCACCAACTGAGAATTCCTGCAGTGAGCATTTTTGCAACATGCGTTAACTACATGCCGCACCTGGACATTACCCATAGGCCCCATAGTAGTTCCTTTTGGGGACTCATATTTAGAATCCTATAAGGTAATCCCCAAAAGGAACTACTTTGGGGCCTACGGGTAGAAGCATGCAGGTGCGCAAATGTTTACATTGATCTTGCAGATCTCGGCGGCGAATCATGATCGGAGCGTTCTCAAGAATGGCTGGTCTGACAAGTCATATAGGGGCCCAAACACTTGCCTATACTATTTTTGGGGTTCCTTATTATAAATATAGTATAATGGGCCCCAAAACCTTATTCTAACCATTAAGGCCCCTACATTATTCTGCAGGAGAGAGCAGCCATTCCGTGAGTCAACCCCGATCTACAGTGCACCTAGTCGAGACTTGACTTCGTGGTTTCATCATTCCGGCATGTACCTGGGTACTCTTAGCTTTTGAGTAGTATCGATGATAGTTTACAGTCACTATAAGTGCTATTATTACAGCTATATTCGTCTTATCGCTTTGATTGTTAGTACTTTTTTGACTAGTAAAGATGCGTGTGTGTATATATATATGTGTGTATATATATGTACATCCATAAATAAGGTGCCTTTTTGCACAGACCGCTGATACGCTTGTAGCGTGTGGAAGTGTTGAACCCTGCCTGTCTGCTCCAGAACAGAAGTAGCTCTGTGGTGTCTCTCGGGATTTCTGCGCTCCGATTGTGGCATAGGTCTTGCTCCAAAGGTGGGATCAGAGACAGTGCTTGAGCCCTTCAAGCATCTCCACGAGACACCAACTCCCTGACCTACAGTTGTGTCGGTTTCAATGAGACGTGCATTGTGAATGAGAACGCTGATCTTCCATCCCAAGCATGCTGTCCTCGGCCGTACAACGAAGTCTTCCTCGCCCGTCATGAAGTACCCATGATTATGCTAATTTACGTGCGCTAGAAGTCTGTGCTTTCATTCAGTTTCGGTAGCCGATGACCTTTGCGGCACTGCCGGAAACTGCCGGGATGGTGCTGGAGCCATGTCTCGGATCCAAAATACACACCGATCCGGACAGTGACACTCTTTCTTCGACCCTCCTGGCCGTTGCCAAGGCAATCTCGAAGAGATTGCAGCTTGGTGTTGGAAAGTGGGGGCTTTAGGGGCGGCGTGAGGACCAGATCTGACGGTGACATCTCGAGTTGTCGAGTTCTAGTCTTCTGGCAGCATGGAGAAGCTTGAGGATTGCGAGGTCACACTTCTTTAGAGCACGGCTCACTTGTCAATATGTTTGAAGCTGGCTTGGTACCAAGCAAACCGGAAATCCTTGAACAAAGTAGTATCAAAGTAGTATACTGACTCAAGGAGTCTAGGCTGTTTAAACCAATATACCGTAAGATCCTTGATGAACACTTTCGGGTACAGTCCTCAAAACGAATGATCAATATTGCCGTAAACTCAGAGGTTTTTGGGCTGTCTTGTGCCTACGGTCGGACAGTCCCGCCCGCCCGAGGCTGCTCTTGTCCTCCCCACGCGTTTTTCTTTGCGTTAGGAAGGAAGTCGCAGGCTCAAAACCTGAACCAAAACCCTAAACCCTAAACCGCTTGAACTAGGGCTTTAATATAGGGGCCTTAATCATTTGAAATATAGGGTTTGGGCGGTTTGGGCGTATTTTTCTCACAATAGCTACAATGAGGAAAGTTTCATTCCAATTATTAAGGCCCCTACATCACGAGTTTTCTCAGAGCTTTGTTATAAGATTCTAGTGAGTGCAAGTGATATGAAGGGATCGTAAATAGAACACCTGAGCCCCAAACCCTACTGTAAACCCACAACAAGAACTCAGCAGCAGAAAGCTCTAAACTTGTTCCAGTAAACCTTTAGGGGCCTAAACCCCGGAACTGCGAACCTTCAGCCCTACAACCCTGATTCCAGAGCTGCGAAGCCTCATAGCCTGGTAACTCAATGACGGGTCCGGACAGGGCGTACCATCGCTTCTATCCATCATCCATATCCGTATCCCCCAGGCAGTCCGCGAACAGAATGCTTCGCGGAAAGAAGCACTTGACGAACCTAGAAGTAGCGGTATGTAGGTTGCTAGAGGCTAAACACTGAAAACACTGATCTCCTTCACCCCCAAGAGCGATGTCCTGGGACTGTGATGAGAGACGGCCACAGCTTGATGACCATCAAGCGCCCCCTTGCCGCAGCAGCATCTGCGCGGAGCGGGCATGGAAAAAGATGAACCCAGAACTTTGGCTGTCCAGCTTAGAAAGATGCTTATGCACAGGAGCTGTGAAATTTAGGATATCCTTGTCAACTGGTACGTGCTTCCGAGTTGGTTGCGTCCAATCAGACCCCTGCTGCCCTAGATGCACTGACCTTGCATCACATCCTTCACATGGCTTTATGAAGCCTGACTAAGATGGGCCCTGCCGCGCCAGGTTCTCGCAGTCCTACGTCGACACGAGCGCCCGCGAAAGTTATCGCTGCGATCGGGAGATTATGTGACCTTTAGGGCATTCCGAGGTGCCAACATCTACCGCTGCAGATCCTCGTTAATTAAGAGGCTGACTAGCCGGGCTATTGGGTGACGTAGGCACATACACACACAGCAGAAAAAGGCTGTCTAGGATCTGACGCTTCGGGCGGGGCATTGTAACTCTAGGCGGGTGGGGGGCTGTGCAGCCGAGGGCGGCTTGTTGGAGAGGCTTCGCAAAGACAGTTACAAAGCGTTTGTGACGGGTGTTGTTCGTGGAGGTGTCCGCCCAAACCCTCGAAGGCCACCCTCGAAGAAGTTTAGGGTTTTAAGTCCCCCCTAATATGGGTTATAAGTCATAACTACAGTTATCCTACTTACAAGCCCACTTAAACTTATATCCTGAAGCGAGGTACATGCTGGACATGCTGATGCGCCCTTATCCTCGGCGGCAGATCTTGGTCACGGAGGATGTGCAGTTGGCGAGGTGCGGAGCATTTGCCACTTCAGCGAAGGGCTCTTCCGCGCCAGTTGGACCTGCCGACAGCGCTGGGCAGGGAATCGCCGAATGGCCTAGCTGAAAGCACGAGCGCATGAGGTTCGACTGTGAGACTCATTGAGCACTGGGTTTTGACTTCTGACCGCGACAAGTCTTCTTTGTTTGGGGCCCAAGTCCAAATTCCATGAAACCTGTTACCACGGTCTGCAGCAGGATATGTTCGTGCATTGTTTGTAACCAGCAGTGGCTCAGTCATATCCTGAGTCCCCCTTCATCTACAGAGAGCTCGAACTCTTCGAGAAAACCCTGCACGGAATAGCTGAAAGCTTGAGGCCATTTAGAAACTTCCTTCACATCATAATTGTACAGAGAGGGAGATTCGATCCCCTTTGATTTATTCGAAAGGACCCAGAGTTTCAAGCATTTTGGAGTTTGAGGAGCTCGGTCCAGTACCCGACTCCCTGTCAGGGAGGCCAACACCGTCTGCCACGTGCGCTCTGCGCAGTGGTTGAACGAGGCTGCAGTTTTCCGTTAGCTTGCAACGGGCTCTTGGAGAGGGGGTACCTTGCTTGAAGGGGCAGGGGACTTAGTAAGTAGGTTATAAGTAGAGTTATAAGTGCCCTAAATGGAGTTACCCTAATTATAACCCTACTTATAACCAACATACTAAGTNCTTAGTAAGTAGGTTATAAGTAGAGTTATAAGTGCCCTAAATGGAGTTACCCTAATTATAACCCTACTTATAACCAACATACTAAGTCCCCTGCCCCTTCAAGTAAGCCTTAAGAGACCACAAATTTCTAGACTCGCAGGTTTTGTCCCCAGAGTCACGAACCCCTCCATTCTCTGCGACTCCGACCTTGAATCATCCTGTCTTGGCATGCTCCTTGAAATCCATATTCCAAAAGGAATTTCTGTTACATGGCTTCAGATTTCTGATCTGCCGGTGTAGATGTCCCTCCTAAACCCTAAACCCTTAACCCTAAGCCCTAATCTAAACCCGAATCCCTAAACCCATCCCATCCTCACCTTCCTCGAGGAGTTGCTGAAGAGTGGTCCGGCCGGAGTCAATGCCAGCGAGGTCGGGAGGTCTCCCTGGTTCTTAGTACAGTAGGAGCCTGATAAAGAAACCTTGGGTCCTAATTGGGGTTCCTAATATTCATCCTAATATATTGGGGTTAAAGGGCCAGGGTGTCTTAATCAGGTTCCTACATTAGCAGGGAATGAGGGAACGGATCCCTATGACAGTTCCTTAAGGTCCGGTAAGGTAGTCCCAATGACCCATTCCCCAATTCCTACTAAGAACCAGCCAGAGGTTGGTGAATGCGTCATGCAGTGGAAGAGTGAACTGAGCTTCACTTCAGCATACTGCCGTGCATTATGGTGAACACTTGCTCTGGAGTTGACGATTCTCAGAGGCGGGGATGCGACATTGCCTCGTTGAAGGCGCTCATGTCCATTGAGTACGACTTCCAGCCCATCATGGAAGAACTTCCCAAGGTCGGGTGTGTGTTGGATTCGAGACCTTGTTAGTGGCAAGCATCCACTCTTGTACAGCTTGGCTTTGCTCGCCGTGCTTCACTGAGTCAGCTGGACCTCATAGAAGCATGTACCTTTTGAACCGTACCATGCCACGAAAGCTGTGTATCATGCTCCGGCACTTGTTCATAGGAATAGCCTAATTTCGGGCACGGGGTAGGTGCCTTTCGTGGACAGGCCGTCCAGATAGCATTTGCTGCACGCTGAGCTCGCGCTTCCGCGGTTTGAGGGGGTTCAAGGTTCAATCGTCAACCGGTTCCTGCATTGCTAACGGCTAACAACTTAGGCTTGCCGATTCGGTTTTCATGCATCCATCGATACAGCTTTAGTCCGTTTACCGTGCTCCTTCCGGTTCCCAGTGGCGACTTTCTGGATGCGGAGATGCCCCCTTGATCCCCCTTGTAGGTCTTAGGTAAGCATTGGCTCACCTTTGCGGTGAGAGAGCTTCGGAGCAGATGGTGCAAGAGCGCGAAAAAGAGCCATGGGCATGAATGCTGCTCAATTTCAAGCAAGTTCTGTGTCGTCATGCTGAGAGCGGCCAAGGATGTATGATTGTTATATGTTCCGTCACTCTTAAAGTCTTAGATTGCAACATTGCATCTTGACAACTTGATCACTTAGTTAACCCGCCTAGACTTCTCGATCTCCATGGGACACGAGACGCCTGTGAGAGTTGGGATGCCCAGTCTGTCGAAATGTTTGCGAAACCGATTGTGGAACTAAGTTCCGAGTTCTGAACGGTCTGGCCGTTGGGCTTTTGATTGACACCATCTTATGCATGTTGAACTGCTGGTGCACGGTTTCAATTCAACTTAACTGGCCTTGAAAAGCAGCATTCTTCGCAGGATGTTGAGCTTCCGTCGTTGTCTTCCGTATTCAGATTGAGGTGAGAACTCAGGCCCCGAAACCCAAAGCCCCAAACCCTGAACCATAAACTCTGCGAGTCGGAGTTACCGGACTCTCGATCCGTCTGCACACAGAGCTTTTCGAACGGCCACGATCCACTTTGGTGAATGTGTCCAAAGCTATTCCTGTAAGCTACCCGGCCGGACTACATGCGCAGAGGCAGCCGTCTCGGCCCCGAGGCCTCAGCGAGGTCTCCGGGCCAAGCCGACTCCGCCGTGCTGGTTACAGCTGCACGGAGACCGAGAGCACAGCCCACCAGCACTGGTGGCGCGCGCTCGGCGCGGACGAGCGTGAGAACTCCCGAACCGTACCGCTGCTGTGCTCCAGCGTTGGACCCACGAACCCGGAGCTGTTGCGGGGATGCCAGCAGTCAACTCTGGGTATATACGCAGTGAGTGCACTTGTGCCGCTTTTGTGCCGCTTTGACACCTTTGACACCCGCGACGAGGCACCATCATGCGCCGCTGCGCAGGGTTGGCGAAGGCCCGTGCGCGAGGCATCGCAACACAGTGCCCCACCGAGGGGCGCCGCGCAGAAGATCACGAGATCCAGGCGGAGGCGATCGTCGCAGTGGTGTGCGCAAGCCTTTGCTGGGGAACCACCTGGCCCTTCCCCGACGGCCTCCCGTGCCATGCGCAGCGATGCTCGTTCAAGGATTTTCGCCCTGTGCGGTCCAGCAAACCGGCGCGAGGACGTGCCATGCAGTGCGTGCCCGCAGGCATGTACGTCTGCTCCGCAGCCAGGCGGGTCACTATAGCGACATTGGCGGAGAGGCAAAGGGAGGCGCAAACGGCAAACGGCGGTGCAGGGCCGGGCGGGCTCGCTTGGTCTGGCGGTCAGCCATGCTCCTGCTTCGGCCAACTTGTGATCGGAGGCGCTGGCGGCCGGCGTTATATGGAAGGCAGCGAAACGCATTCGCGAACGTATACTGCATGGTTGCGAGCGCACGATGCATGATGTTGCCAGCCATGTGGCCAGTCGGCTTGGGCCAGGGCGGCCACCCCTGACGACTTCGTCCCAAAAAGGGCATTCTTGTCAACCTTCGTTTTGCAACAGTTGGCGTGCCTCCGCCGCTGCTTTGGGACCAGATGCGGGATCCCCCGCCGTGGCGACGTGAAACGCGCAGGTATCGGCGAAAGCCGGGGTAGGGGCATGGAGCACGGGCAGAGCGTCAGCCCAAATGGCCCAGTATAGGTGGCTGGTGCTGTCCGTGTTTTGCGGAGGCCTATCCAAGTTTCGCGTGCCTTGAACGCTGTTTGGGGAAACGCCGTCCAGGCAAAGCTGCCACGTCTCCCAGATCGCCGCATCGTGCGCTTGCTCGACAGCACGACGTTTATTCGAATTTTCAATGCAGGCCTTGAGCTCTCAGGGTTTGAACGTTGGTGATGTTGGTGGGGCTTCTGACAGACATACGGTTTGAAGCTGACATGTCGCTATATGCCAAACCGCTGGAGGAGCTCGCTTCCGTAATGGGGTGAACTGTACACCATCGAAGACCATGGCTCTTGCAACTCAAGCATTGACTAAACCGGTGCCTGTGGTGGTGTGTGGCGAAATAGTGGAAACACTCACGGGCGATCAGACACACGTATTTTTGTTTTGGGCGACGCATGTGCGCTCATGCACATGTTGAACACTTCAGCGACCATCGAGTCCAGCCAGCATGAAATACATTCTATCGGCATCGGCGTGTTCTGGTCAACAAGCGTGTCTCCATCAAGCTGTTCGCTGCCGTGGTTACGCCGACGATGCTGTCTGACTTACACGCATTGGCCCTCACCGCCGTGCAGCTACCCAAACGTGAATCCATTGAGAGGCGGATGCTGCGATCTATGGTTGGTGGGATGAAAGTTCAGGACAAGACCAGCCACAACACCAATGGTTGTGTGTCACGTGTGGTCGCTTGGAATCCCGAGTTGAACTTCAACGGACTTGGACGGGCGAAAGCGAAAACCAATGGCTTTGCCTGCGAAGTTGTACTGGGGGGGGGCACGTTTCATTTCACATCGTGTGGATGAAATTCGTGTCGATCAGCGCCCACGTCCGGGGATCACAAACGGGTCCTTACAAGGGGTGGATTTATCATGCATCGCGCGGCTTTCTTATGTATCGCACAGTGTCTACTTGCCGAAACCAGGATTCAAGCCAGTCTGTATGCTTTATAGCATCTAGTAGACTAGCTGTTCGACCAGCGTCTAGTTGGCGGATACCAAGTATTCCCGTGAAGGCGGCCAAGAGCTTCAGTTCCAACTTCCTTGATGGGGTACTTGCAAGATCGAGCGTCTACATGGGGAGTGCCTGGTTTTGATTTGGTGCCATTGATATGTTCCTTGAGTGTATGCCCGTCCACATAAGAACTGCTGGTTTTGATTTGTTGCCACTGACGTGTTTCTTGAGCGGGTGCTTGCGACATCGAGCGTCCACTTGGGGAATGGCTGGTTTTTGCGGAATAGCAGGAGGAGGATTTGCTGGTTTCATTAAAAACTTTCTTGTATCAGCCGTTGCTATCGAACAGCCGTGCCAGACCCAAAGGGCCACGAGGGCGGCGACGCCCTAAACCCAAGAGCTGCGCCCCCACCCCTTGCAGGCAGCGGCTAGCTCACTCGCAGTGGCGTTGGAGCAAGCCGCCTCGCTCGAGGAGGTCGAGTCCTATGTTCGCTGAAAAGGTCGAGGGTGAGGATGAGGGCGCTCTCTCCTTCCGGCTCGGCTGGGACTTACTGGAGGGTCTCCAAACCGCAGGGTGGCTGGACCCAGTGATTGCAGCTGCTTTCGCCAGGGATCTTGAGGCCCCGCTCTCGAGCCCGTCCCCGGCCCCTCCAGCCTGTACACCTGAACACGCAAGTTATCGCCACCGCCCTCCGCTCCGCACGTCGGGGCGGGGCACCCGGCATTTCGGGCATGCGGGCGGAACACTTGTAGCTGTTACTTCCAGATGGTGAGGCCATCGAGCTGCTGGCGGAAGCCTCCACGCTTCTCGCGCAGGCTCGCGTGCCAGCTGACGTGTGCAAGGCACTCGCCATGGCCAGCCTCACCGCTTTGCGCAAGCCAGACGGGGGGGTGCGTGGAATCGCCACGGGCGATGTGTTCCGCCGTCTGGTTTCGAAAGCGCTTGCCACGGAGTGGGCCGATAAGTTCGACCAGGCAACGCGGCCATTCCAATTTGCGTTGCAAGCGCGAGCTGACAGATGCCCTCGCAACCCACGTGTGTGCCGCCCTCGTGACACGCAGAGGCGACGTGCTGGTGTCGCTGGACGGCCGATGCGCCTACGACAGCATGTCGCGGGCGGCCTTCCTCGGCAAACTCCGCGAGGTGGCACCCGAGTTGCTCCCGTTCAGCTACTGCTGGTGGGACTCCGCTGGCCGCTCCCGGGATGTTCCTCAGGGCGAAGGGTGCGAGCAAAGGGACGCCCTCGCTCCCGCACTTTGCGCTCGGACAGCACAATGCTTTTCAACAGGCGGCAGCGGCGCTATACACCCCGACGACAGCCTCGTCGCGTTCTTGGACGACCTCTACGTTGTCAGCCGTCCCGCGCGCGAGCCGCCTTTTCACACCAACCTGGGCAAGACTCGAGTGACCGCTGCCGAAGCAAGCCCAGCTCCGCCTGGGATTGCGGAACTGGGCGATGAAGTGTGCCCAACGGGGCGTCGTCGTCCTTGGCTCGCCTGTGGGCCACCCAGCCTTCGTGCAAGCATGGGCCGAGGACAGGTTGCGCGCAGAGCAAGAGCTCCTCGACCAACTGCCCAAGCTGCCAGACCTACAGTGCGCATGGTTGCTTTTGCTTCTGAGTGCGCTGGGCGGCCTGGGGTTGCAACCCGCTGAGGCTATAGCGCCTGCAGCTTGGGCGGATGCATTGCCTGCAATCAACGCGCGCCTGCCCTCAAGCGCGGCCACTTATATGCGCCTCCTCGAGTCCGAAGCCGTAGGAGCCGAAGGCCAGGTCGTGCCACAGCAGTGGCTCGCCCACACAACCGCTACCGGCGTCCCAACCGAGGACCGTCGGCGCCTCGACCTTGTCGTCTACGGCTCCACTGCCAATGGCGGGCGCTGTGCTGCGACGTAACACTGTCCCCCCTCACGAGGACAGGGCACCCGCATCCATGCACAGTGGAAGTGGACGGGGCTGCGCTAAAGGTCGCGGGCGCAAGCACAGCACGTACCCGGAGCTCGGCAAAAGCTGCTGGTGCTCGGCTCGGAGATCGGGGGCCGCTGGAACGCAACAGCGCAGCACTTCGTTGCGCACCGCCCGCAGTGCGTCGCGCCGCGTGCTCTGGGTGCGCGCGACGTTGGTGGGGAGCCCTGTCTGTCGCGTGGCCCAGCTCGCCGTTGCAAGCACAGCCTTGGGGCGCTCGTGGCCAGCTGTCCCAGCGCCGGCGCCGGGCGACGGCCCAGCACTGGACCGTGTGCTCGACCTCGCCGCTGACGAGGCGCCCAGCCGCCTGCCCCTGCGGCCCTAAGCCGGGACCGCACGTAGTAATATGATGCCGTAGGACTGTTGTAGCTAGCGGATCTTCTTGCAGTCGGAAAAGTCAGTGAAAAAAAATAATGGCGGAGCAATGTTGTTGTTAAGCCAGCTCCCGAGGCATCTCGCGTATGCCGCAAAGCGGCTGGCGAACGCGCAGGTGCCATGAAACGACCGTTCGGGGTCACAGCTACTACGACCGTAGCTCCTACGACTACGGCCGGAACGCAGGAGGCTCGCTCCGGAGGCTGCTGCCAGGTTCAGAGCGGGGCCCTTCCGCCGGTCCCGCCTGTGGCATGGCAGGCCATGCTCGGCCAAGTGCTCGACCGCTTGCTGCAGCAATGGACACGATGCTTCGCCAGCGACGTGACCGGCCGGCTCCCCGCGCCGTGCTGGGCGCGCAAGCGGACGAGACCCCGGAGGAAGCGGCAAGATTGCTCGTTCCATCGACCGCCAATCTCCAGGCCCAGGACTCCCCAAGACAACCAGACGCTGTGACCCTCGCGCGAATTCGGGGTAGGCAGTCCGCTTGCGGTGCTCGTCGACGCGCAGCATGGCGCCAGCAACTGACTCTGCACACGGTTGCGGGTGCCCAGACCGGGCTCAGTCAAAGCCTGGTGTACTGTGACACATGGGCATGGAAGGAACAATTAATTCCCGAAGCAAAAGGATTGTGCACGTTGTCGCCACACGTTCGGTGGAGACGACCAAAGACGAGTCAACTCTTCAAAATCTCCTGCCACCTGTACAGCCAGCTGATATACCTGGGAGGTNGCACGTTGTCGCCACACGTTCGGTGGAGACGACCAAAGACGAGTCAACTCTTCAAAATCTCCTGCCACCTGTACAGCCAGCTGATATACCTGGGAGGTCCACACTTGTTTGGGGCGCCCCCTACATCTCGGCTTCGCGTGACCTCGGAGCTGAAACGAACCTTCCTCAAAAACACATGTTCGAGGAAGGAAGCGCAGCAATCCTGGCAATGAGCTGCAGTTGCCTGTGCATCAAAATCTTGGAATATGGTTTGGCCGCAGCCTGTTTCAGAACTTCCACGTTGGGCACACGGCTGAGATAAGAGTGCGGGATTCCANCTGGCAATGAGCTGCAGTTGCCTGTGCATCAAAATCTTGGAATATGGTTTGGCCGCAGCCTGTTTCAGAACTTCCACGTTGGGCACACGGCTGAGATAAGAGTGCGGGATTCCAAGGATCTTTCGCAAAGATCGGGCTTCAAAGCCATCCAGCTGTCGAAGGAATGCTTTGTTCAGCCAAGCTGTGTGCAGACAGTACAGCAGCTGGGAGCCAATGCACGCATCGAATATGCGAATCTTGCGCAGTAATGCAAGCATGCTTCCAAACTCGGTTGAGAGCCTGAAAATCAGCTCTGGCCGAGCCCAGTCGGCGATTGAGCTCTGGTCCAATGTCCCCAGCATTGTCTAGCAGACTACCCAAGTAAACCAGGGAAGATTTGCATGCAACAGGGTGGCCATCCGGCTTCAGGACGTTAAAAACACGGCGAATGGGCATGGCTTCGACTTTCCGCCAATTGAAACACAGCCCATAATCACCGCCAGCTTGAGCAATGCAGTCCATGTAAACCTCAGCCCGAGACGCTGAGAAAGCAACGACCATGGTGTCATCTGCATACACGAGTTCATCGACTGGCACGTCCGTTTCCGAACGCGGCATGCGCAAACGCAAGTCGGCGGAAGCGTCGAANTCAGCCCGAGACGCTGAGAAAGCAACGACCATGGTGTCATCTGCATACACGAGTTCATCGACTGGCACGTCCGTTTCCGAACGCGGCATGCGCAAACGCAAGTCGGCGGAAGCGTCGAACAGTAGAACGGTCATCATCATTGAAAATAAGAATGGAGATAACGGACAGCCTTGAGAAATCCCAGAATGTTGTTTGCGCATGGAAGAATCTCGCCCACAGTCGTGAAAAATAGCACGGATCACATCTCGAAGTTTTGGCGGCACACCAAATCGGAATAGTGCATGGGATAGCCGGTCTCCCAGGTGCGATAGTTTTCGAAAACTGGTCAGGTTTCGATTCTTTTGGAGTTGCTCATCCTTGTGTGCCAACGTTTGCTCCAATAATCGTCGAGCAACGAATATTGCGTCAACTGTACCTCGCTGAGAACGGAATCCAAACTGCGTATGCCAGATTCTCGATTCTGCCCCAGCTGATTTCAAACGACGAAGTAAAACCGAAGCAAAAAGCTTATAGCCAACCGCCAGTAAAGAAATCGGTCTATAATTCTCGCACTCACTGGGATCCCCTTCTTGACAACTGCAGTGACCAATGCTTCATGCCAAGGCTTCGGAACATCGGCGAAATGCCAGACCCTGTTGCAAAGTGCTACTGCCCAAAGCGTACGTGCTCTCAAACCAAACGTCTACGAAAAGGAAAACTCAGGAGGCAACCCGTCAGGGCCAGCAGCCTTTCCATGTTTGAGGTTACGTGCAGCCTCAACCACTTCATCAACTCCAGTGTCGTCACATGAAACCGGTAATGTCGGGCCCAGCATTGTGTCAGAAACGATCGCCGTGACAGGCCGTTTGGACCATTGCGTCGATTCCAAAAACGTGGCGAATGTATCAGCTCTTTCA
>BGNK01000966.1:39080-58384 GCA_003297005.1 Symbiodinium sp. clade A Y106 | reverse complement strand
CGACGCACAGACGCCTTGATTTCAGAAGTCAACTGTTTCTCCAACGGAAAGTTAAACGATCTTCTAGCAAGGACGCGCCGATCAATCAATGCCAATGTAGCGTCACTGATCCACGGGCGCTTAGCTTTGCTACCACGCAAGTTCAAGCAATTGCCGGCCGCAACACGCATGCTATTCGTGATATGTGCGCAAAGATCGTTTGCACATAACTGGCTATGCTGCTCGTTGTTATAACTGTCAAGCGAATCCTCGACCAAAGCTGCGAACCTATTGGTCAATTGTGTGTCACTCCGTAAAGCTGGAGGGTTGATTGCATGAGTAGCTGTCCGAGTGATTCCGAGTGTTTCTTTTGGGTACTTGTATCGTGAGCTCCGCAATCACAAGGAAATGATGGGATGCCAGTGGTACGTCCATGCATGAATACAGCTGCGAGACACAAGCAAGCCAGTCATGTTGCACCAACAAGAAATCAAGCTGTCCAAAATTCGCCGGAATAATCTCACTTGAAGGTTGTGCACCAATATTGTAATACGTGACCTGTTTGTTTGCCGGCTGTGGAAAGAAAGTATTCCCAACTATCAATCGACAACATTCGCAGAGCTCTAACAGCAGGCTCCTGTTCGAATCGGTGTCAAAATTAGCACGACCATCTCCAAACATGTGTGGACCAATGAAATATGGGTCTGAATCCAATTTGGCGTGGAGACGTGCATTGCAATCTCCGAAAACAAGCAAAGGGCCGTGACACGAACGTGATAACAACCAATGCGCCACTTGTTGAAAGAATGCCTGGCGATCATCACGTGGGCGGCCGCTGTGCGGTGCGTAAATACTGCAAATAGTAGCCCTTCCCCCAGAAACCCGAATCTTCAACGACGTCATGCGGGAAGACTGTTGGCAGAAACTAACAACGTACCTACGACAGACAGCTGCCGCACCCGACAAAATCAGCAAGAAAGCATCATCAGTCACCTCATGTGTGGACTCGGTTCGATGAGTCTCTTGCAAGCAAAGAATCCCAATCCCAAGCTTTTGCATGTAAAGTTGAAGCTCCACGATTTTTGCATCGGTGAGGCCCTCAACATTCCATGTGCCCACCACCAAATTCCGCGAAGCAACTCGCAAACGACCACCTCGAAATACATCAGGTGAATTTAAGCTGCGACCTTCGTCGCCAGCCGTACTTGCACATCCAAGTTGTGAAACTGTATCCATGCCCATGCGAGGCAACCCCTAATGCGGGGTTGATTTGCTCTTCGACTTACCTAAGCCCTTCCCCATGTGCTTCTGCAGAATGGTTTGCGATCGCTCAATGAGTTGTCGAAGCTCCTCGCTTTGCTGCAACTCCGCCCACTGAGCCCAATCTTCAGCCCAGTTGAAAAGCAAGCGACCCTCACCATTGGCGACCTTGACTACCATCTTCGTTCCGATGTGCATGCACGTGAAGTCGTCGTTGATGTCTATCTCTTGTTTCCAAAATCCCCACTGTGCAAGCTGCCATCTTAGGCCCATAAGAAAAAGTTTTCGAACACGCACAGGCACTGGTAGATCTTGCGTGGCCCAAACCGGCGAGTCGCCAATCTTCAAAGATCCACTGCGTAGCAAAGCAACTGCTGTGTCACGATCTACGACGGAAGCAAATTTCACAAATAACAAACCCTGGAACTTCTCCGGTTTGATATACGTGCTGATGATGCTTGGGCCCCGCATTGAAACCAGCGTATTCGTCACCCATGTTGTTGCTGACTGCATATCCGTTAGTGTTGCAAGACCACCCACGACCATGACTTTCGCTGGCTCAGGTTTGTCGGTCTTGGGGGAAACACGCAATCCATCAATTTGCAATTGCAAATCTGCGATTTGCTTCTCCATTGACAGGCTGTACTCCGAAGTACACGAACGTGGTGTTGCATCCTTGGACCCCAACAGTGCTTCCATCTTCTCGATTCGGTCGCCATGATTTTTCAATTGTTGGTCGATGTTGTCCACCCGGTTTCCGAGGACTGTCTCCATGCTGGTCAGCCTAGCCTCCAAAGGAGAAATGCCCGTACGAATCTCATGGCGCACAATATCGGCAATGGCACTTGCAGAGAATCCTACGCTGTCATCGTGTGTCGGCAAAGGCTCATCGTCAAGCTCATTCAAAGGCGACTTTGATTGTTCCCGCTTCCTCACCCTCCTTTCCGGCGTCATCGATGTCATCGCACGAGAGTGCCCAGCAGAGCAAAAGAGAGCACTGGAGGCGACGACACGCCAGCGTCTCTATGGCGGCTTTGTAAGTATGTGAGGGCTCCTCTTGAGCTTGAGACTTGAGCCAGACCGGGCTAAGGGGGATATAAGTTGCATCGCAACAGTGCAAGTGCACCGCCGTTTGCAGTGGCGCCATAGACTACCATGTCCAATCGTCCGATCGGACGCCCGGGGGCGTTGCGTGGGCGAGCCACTGTTGAAGCACGACCTGCCCTTCGGCGCCGACCGCTTCCCTGGACTCGCAACCATGCCCGCTCAACCACTTTAGCCCGCGCCTTGCCAACAACCTTGTGCTTGGGCAGGCCAGAGCCTGATCCCCTAGCTCATCGAGCGCCCCTCCATGCCGCCCTGGGCTGGGGCCGCATCGCTGCGCGCTCATTCGCACCAGTTTTGCCACCAAACGCTTGCACGCTCTTGCGAACCCACGCTGGCCCGCACGCTGGTGCTTGGCTGACAGCCATACCGGTGGAGCCAGCCACCACACTGCCCTCGCAAGCAATGTAGCTCGCCTTTCTCCGCCGTTTGTGCCTCCAACTGCCCCGTCGCGCAAGTAACTGCGGCCCCGCTCCCGGATATGGCGCGATCATGTGTTGGCTTGCCCTCGCCCTGGGCTACCGGCTGGGCAAGCAAACGCCATTGCTGCCGAACGATTTGCCCCTCCGACCCCATCGCTTCCTGGGCGACCCGCACCCATGCCTCCACGATTTTGGCCCGCTTGCCAGGCCGGCACGCGAGTGCGTAAACTCGCGGAGCTACTCCGAGCTTTCCCGCGACGCCATCAGCCATCCACGCCGGCAATCATGCTTGTCCGGTGTGCTGCCGAATTCGCTGCTTGGTTGGAACCTCAATTGTGCACGGGTGCGGCACTTGTGCGCGGTGCAAGGATGGCCATGCTCGAGAGGTCTTTACGATCGATGAGCATGGCTTGCCCTGTCCCCTGACTTCCTCTCCCCGCTTTTCCGCCCCAAATCATCCCGAATCCATCGTCAGGCGCGGGTTCAAAAAGCGAGTGGAAAAGGACGGCATCCTTGTTTTGAAAAGCCTACACGCACATGCGCATAGCCACCCAAGGCCATTGACATCCGTTCCGTAGTTTTAAGTTTTCCGGCAGTAAAAGCTTGGGCTCAAATTTCAGGTTCACAGAACGTGTTTCCTTGTTGTGATGCAGACGGATCCCAAAGTTCTTGTGGATCGTGCTGCCGGAGCCATTCTCGGCGTTTTCATCGGGGATGCGCTGGGCGTTGCCCGGCTTCCGGCAGAGATCGAAATATTAGTTAGGGGTTGAGGGATTCGGACCGAGCTTATGTAGGGCTTGGGCGTCCGCGGGTAAAAGTATGACTTCACACAGGGCGGGACCCAGTATCATCCGGTTCGCTCGCTTGGAAGGTTGGGGCCGCTGTAACCAGTTGTGACGAAAAGGTTAACGCCTGACAATGACACTTGCACTATCATTGCTTCGACGTTCTGGACCAGCACTCGGATCGTCAAGCTAGGCTGCTCAACTATGAGCCTAAGCCAGCCCTCAAACAGTAACCCTGAGCCATATGGCTCTGAGCCGAAATTGGGGGAAAACAATTCTGCAAAAAAAACAAATCCCGGCAATCAGCGTGGACATACTTTAATATACTGTATGAGACTTTAATGTTGTGTTTTTGCGCGTGCACATGGGCTAAGATGTTTGACCGGGGTTTTGCACTTCATAATACACCTCCACGCTGTTCGCACTGCTTGTAAAATCCGTCAGGGACTTTTCGATGGGTCACGAATCCCGACGTTGAAAACCCTACACAACCCTCCGAGTGCGATCGCCGAAACCGTAAGCCCAAAACCGTAAACCTTAAATCCTATATGGCTGGTTTTCCTCAAGTCTTCGTGAGGCAAATACATTTCTACCGTGAGTGGGTGCTTCTGAAATCGAGCATGTACATGATAGGGAATGGCTGGTTGTCGTGCGCGGTGATGCCAATGACGTGTGTTTTGAGCAGGTGCTTCGGAAATCGAGTTTCTACAAGTAGTTGGGGCATGGCTGGTGTTGAAGTGCTGTGAACTGCTGTTTGTGTTGAGCGGGTGCCTCTGAACACGAGCGTCTACACGGGGAACGGCTGGTTTTCCTCAAGTCTTCGTGCGACCAATACATTTTTGCAGCGATTCTACGGTGAGCGGGCGCTTCTGTAAGCGAGCGTGTGCATGGGGAATGGTTGGTTGTCGTGCGCTGTGATGCCAATGATGTGTGTCAGCTGATGTGTATCTTGAGCGGGTGCTTCGGAAATCGAGCGTCTAGTTGGGGAATGGCTGGCTTTGAAGTGCTGTGAACTGCTGTTTGTGTTGAGCGGGTGCCTCTGAAAACGGGCGTGTGCATGGGGAACGGCTGGTTTACCTCACGTCTTCGTAAAACAAATACATTTTTGCCGCACGTGGGTGCTTCTGAAATCGAGCGTGTACATGGGGAATGGCTGGTTGTCGTGCGCTGCGATGCCAATGACGTGTGTTTTGAGCGGGTGCTTCGGAAATCGAGCCTCTACGTCTATTTTGGGAATGGCTGGTTTGAAGTGCTGTGAACTGCTTTTTGTGCTGAGCGGGTGCCTCTGAAAACGAGCGTGTGCATGGGGAACGGCTGGTTTTCCTCAAGCATTCGTGAGACAAATACATTTCTATCGTGAGTGGGTTCTTCTGAAACTGAGCGTGTGCATGATAGGGAATGGCGCTGTGATGCCAGTGATGTGTGTCTTGAGCGGGTGCTTCGGAAAGCGAGCGTTTACGTCTAGTTGGGGCATGGCTGGTTTGAAGTGCGGTGAACTGCTGTTTGTGTTGAGCGGGTGCCTCTTAAAACGAGCGTGTGCATGGGGAACGGCTCAAGTCACTCAAGTCTTCGTGCGCTATGATGCCAACGACGTGTGTCTTGATTTGAAATCGCGAGCGCGTGGTGATTAGCTGCCAAAGTGGCAGACATATTGGCAGACTTATCAGGGCTCTGGGACGTAGTTTCCAATGAAATCCTGCGTGCGGCACTCGAAATCCTAAGTTGAAGTCTGCGCTAGGAATGTGCTAGGAAGCGCGTGGCCATGCGGAAAGCAATGTGCAGCTATGCTTGTGGTGTGCCTTCAAACGCCCTGGTGAGCCTTGACTTGGTGTAACTTCACGCGTTCGCGACTTCACGCGCCCTAAGGCGACATAAAGCTACCCCTTGTAGTAATGAAACGGGATTCTACTATATCCGGTCATGACGCTTTCTTGGTTGTGCGGGACCACTTGCTGGATTCGTGTTTTTCCTGGCACCCAACATCTGGACGCGGAAGTTTAAGTCGAAAGTTTGCGTACTTGCAGCCGTCGGCATTCTTATCAGTTTGCATAGGCCCTCCAATGTAATTCAGTTTCTTTAATCACTTTATCATAATGGTCAAGTATGACGAATCTTGGGATAGTCTTGGGCATTCCCACGCACTCCCCAAGAAAAGAAATTACATGGCATTGTCGGGTCTACCCTGAACCAGCTTAGGTTGGCGTACATTGGCAATATGACTTGGACAAGCTGGAGAAGGAGCTTACGTCCCGCGATGTAACCACAAGGGTTCAAGATTCCCTACGAATCTCCATGCATGAGTCCGGTGGAGCCTTCAAAATTAAAAAACCATTCAGCATCTCGGTTCCTGACGTCGACGTTTCAAAGCTTACCGAGTGGAGACGAGAGCGTGGATTCGTGGATGAAACATGATGAAGTTTCATCTTGCGACCTCGGAGCTGCAGTTTATTCCATAGCGAGATCTCAATGATGCCACTGTATCACGCTAAGGCATATGTCTCAGGATTTCACAGAATGCCGTCTAAAGCTTCCACCTTCCAGCTCAAAATGCGCACCCTGAACCTGGGGATTTGGCGGCCTCAGCCCAAACACTGAAACCATCTCTTTCGTGAGCTCTTGAATACATTGGCATTATCCAAGCTGAAACAAGCAACAAGACTAGGATTTCAATGCGGGACTTAACTAGACAATTCTTCTGGGGACGCCCGTGCTTTTCTCCGGCCTTCACATAAGCCTGAGTTTCTGACCCGTGAGGCGTTTAAGTCCAAGTCCAAATCCCACACCCCTAAACCTTAACTTTTCCATCCAAGCCCTCAACCCTTAAATCCCGAAATCCCCAAGCTACTGGTATGAGACCTTCGACTCAGCACCGCTACCTGCAGGACCGCGGCTTTGTAACTAACTACCTGGATCCTTTGCCCGGCTCTTTCCACTCAGGCCGGACCTGCGGTTTCCTGTGACAATTGCGAAGAACGCCACCTATTCAATGATTGGAAACTTCAATACTTCGCTCAGCAACGCAGGGGCAAACAAACCATTGAAAACCTCACTCCGAAATTGAAATCATGAATAAGAAAGTACTCTCATCGGAAAGGTTTTGTTCGAGGGCGAGTCTTCCACGGGGAAGTGATAAGTTAAAAACGAATGCGCGGCCGCCTAGTCTTCGCAGGGCAGCTCAATATTACCCACGCAATTTTCGTTGAAAGTCCTTGGCAAGGAAGGAAAACAGCTCGAACCAGCTAGGATTTGTGGCCGAAACCTTACGGACGGCATTCCTTCGATTCAGGGTTTGGGGACTTTGGGATGCCTGCCTGCTCAGGGACTAGCGACGCCCCGGGCAAAGGGCAGTTGAGAGCGGGGCAGCTTGAACAGCAAGGTGAAGTGTCTTGGATGAAGATCTTACGCATCGGGGTTGTTTCTGTATTGCAGATACCCCCTGCTTATAGGCCTTACAGGAAGCATCTTCGGCAGCTTTACTTTGTCCCAATCGAAGCCGACTCTCGCTAGCTTGGCATCTTCCGCGACAATCCTCATACTCAAGCCTCCACACAAAAATCCTGGTGACTGCAATAGCTTCAAGAAAGCCAAGCAATCGGCCAGATGGCTGGAATTCTCTAAGCCCGCATACCGCAGGTAACAAAGCTGCTGCTGCAGAGCCTCGCCAGTACCATGGTCGTTAGGGAACCTATTTTGTTGATGAAGTCCGCCATATACGGGGTCCTCTCCTTCGAGGCGTTCTCAGATGTTTTCGGACATTTTGCTTTGCAGTTTCAAGAACAAAAAACACAGGGCTTTGGTGCTTGCTTCCTTGCATAAACCGGAACAGTTGTTTGCATGCTTCATAAAAAACAGATCGCTGGTGACCGTTGGTGCAAGGTAAGGGCTGCCTGGACCAAGCGGATTTCCACGATCGCTTTGAGAAAGAGATCCTGCGTGAGGACACGATGGACGGGACACGCCAGGGTGGCAAGTACGGCTGGACAGACGCTTTGCTGTCCATGGGGAAAGCTAGGGATGCCAAGGGCATGATTGAAGCAAGCTTGCCAGGAGCAGCAGGATGTGGAGGATAGCAAGAGGAGCGTCGGCTCCTTCTAACTGCTGTAGCCATGCACCCGCCGCCATTGCCACCCCTGCTCAACCTGAACACCTCACCGTCTCCGCCGCCCCCACCCCCACGGCCGCCGCCACCGAAGCCNCGAAGCCGCCGCCGCCCCCCCACCACCGACACCACCGCCGCCGCCGCCACCAGAGCACATGATTTCAGGCAGCATTATCAGCATCAACTTTGCATGGTGGCTGGGTTTAATCAATGCGCTTTGAAACTAACAGAATGAGAAGACAAGGATAAGACGATCTGCGATTTCTACAAAGCACGCGTCGTGCACAACAAGCCGTGGGCAGAATGCGTGCTCCCGCGCAGTGATACACCGGACACCATCGTTCGGGGAGCTCTCATTGCCTCGTCTTACTTCCTCAGCCCACGCGCTGCTTGGCAGAACGTATCCAGATGAGCATGTACTGTACCTAAGAATACCTCAGACCAGCATTTCGTTGCGACGTGGTGCACGGCAACCAAGGCTATGTGCTGCCAAGTGCAGGCGCACTCCAAGGCTTTCACTGGCGATAGTAGCGTGCAGGCACACTCCGTGGCCTTTGCCGTCCTGCTAGCTGGGATCATTCAGGGCTTGCCCTTGGACAAAGGGCTCTCATGGAAACATCCCTTCCAAGTGAGTAAAGTTTGCTACTTTTCCAACAGTCCCTAAGCCGAATTTATGGTACCAAAGGTTTCCTTCACTCTGGTGCCCCTCTGACCGAGGAGAATGTACACACAAGCTGGAGACCCACTCCCCTTCTCATCCGTCCACAGCGACAAAGACCACGACGAGGACTACGGCGACTACACAGAGCCTGATCCTCGGCCAGGCCGTTATGTGCAGAAAACTTGGAGTTCAGCAGAGAGGAATTCCTATACTCTATACCCGAGCGCTAGCGGATATTGACATACAACACGACATGTTTGTTTGCTGTTTCTCTCGTCTTTTGGTGTAGTGTTCTTCTTTTTGTTCTGTTTGTGCCTTAAACTTGCAAGGGTAGCCGTGCTTGCTCACATGCTGGAAGCTCAGAAGACTGAACTGCCCGGAACCCTACTGTAAGCCTGCATTCTGAACCCATGGTCGGGCATGCCTCTTTGCTTGTGTGTCATGAGGGTTGCTGAATGTTTAATTAGGCAAGGAGTAAAACTCCTTAAAGGTGCGTGGCTTCCTTCCCTTTGGGCACATGTTGCAGCAAGCAAGGACTCCTTGCTTTGGTACGGGATGCTCGCTGAGGGCGTCCAGAACTGTGCACGAGGCATCTGTTTGAGCACCAGACACCTGGTACCCGGAAATCCCATTCCAAGCTGTTGCGTCAACCCACAAATTGGAACTTTCACGCGAAAACTAGGCGGGCCCCTGACTAAATCAGGGAACCCCCCGTCATATTCTATCGGATTCTATCGGGGGTGAGGGAGTGTTTCATAGGGGGTGTGAGAGTCAAGCTCCTTGCGGCGAAGGCATCGAGCCTCCCCACCGTGGCGTGGAGCTCTACGGCAAGTTTTGCGCAACTTGGAAGTGGGGTTTAGGGTTCTAGACTAATTAGGGTCCGGAGTCTGGGGTTCTAGAGGTTTGGGGGTTAGAGTTTAGGAATTTGGGGCTGGTAGGGTTTAGGACTCACGTTTGATGTGCTCTTCATGTAAGCGGTCGTTCAGGAGTATAGGGGCGTCTCTTGTTGCGTGTTTATGGCAGCGTTGAACTTCTGGTTTCTGGAGGGAAAGGTTCAAGCAAGCCTCGCAAACCGGCAAACCCGCAACCCCAACTCCCTCAGCCCAAGCCCCTATCATCCCTAAACCAAACCCTATAAGCCCCACACCCTAAACCAACCAGACTCAAGAACCCTACCGCCCCGAACAACCCCCTTTCAACCCCTGAAGTCCCTTCTGAATCCTATAGCTCTTGGCCTCCGAAGTTTCCGAAGGCCTTCTATGGCGTCTTGGGGTCGGCCTACTACTGCGCCGCGCGTTACCCGGACGACTTCGAGAAGGCTGTCCTCTGTAGCCTGAACGGCGGAGGCCTGATGTTTAGGGTTTAGGGTCCCCCTTCCCTTTCCGGCCAGAACTTCACGGCCCGGACGCAACAGGGGTCCCACAGTGTTGTTAAGCTTGAGGTGCAGGGCTTAGGATTTTGGTGTTAGAATAAAGCTAATAATGATGCTAAGGGAGTATGCTTTCGGCTTTAAGGTCTTCGGCATAGGATACAGGGTTTTAGGTTCAGCATTGAGGGTTCATAGGGTTTAGGATATATAATATATACGGAGGGTCAAGGGCCCTCAATATAAAAAAGAAAGATATTTGATATTACGGTTGGAGGTCGCTGTTGAATGTAGGGCGAGATTATTTCGATTAAGCTGATTAAGCTAGCGCTCGCGCTGCCTTACTCAAACTTGCGGAACTCGCAGTCTCCCAGGACAGAACACCATGCGGACCAGCCTCGTCGGTGCTTTCCTGGGGGCCCATGTTGGCCTGAAAGGCATTCCCCAGAAGTTTGTCGACGGACTTGAAGACCCTCGACCATTCTGGAAGATGTGTTCTGTGTTGCGTTGTTGCTTCTTTCTTGTGGTCCCTATACTGAAAACAGCGCGTTGGCTATGGTTAGAGGAACAGTCCAGGACCACGACAACATTGTCTCTTTGGCCATGCAGGTTGCGCAACATGCGATAGATCGTTCGTCTCCTTCGGATGCATGGAAGTGGCCGAGCGACGAGAACCTTCCAGCAATCGGTGTCAAGAAGCAAAGTGACTGAAAGTCCTCCGCACCTGGCAAAGCGTTTTCGAGACTGGACCTTGCACGATTGGTTTCAAAGCGTTCCAAGCATTCCTGTGCGAGAAAATGGGTCCAATGCGCGGGTTGCGACTGGGCAGCTGCGAGGGTGTGTGTGTGTGTGTATACATCTGTCATCTGTGTGTGTGTATGATATGTATGTGTATAATATATATATATATATAATTAATATATATATATATATATATATATAGCAGCTATTAGCAGCTTCTACCTGCATCCTCCATCTACCTGCTATGGTACTCTAAATAGCTACCGTGCGAGACCCAATATCCTTATTAAAGGTAGGGGTTTAGGGTTTGGGGGTTTTGTGGCAGTAGGGCGCTAGACTTGAGTCCAGCAGCAAAAAAGGGGGTTTGTCGCAGTTGTGCGTTTTGGTTTGTGGCAGTTGTGTTGTTTTGGGTGGTGGCGGGGCTAGCCATAGTAAGTAAGAGTCCCAATTTGATTGATATTTCTGGCTGCCAAGAGCACCAAGAGACAGGCACACCATCTCCATTGAGGCATGATTAGTCGTCTAACGGACAACATGTGCAACCTCATGCTCGCTTTCGGCTTCGAGACCTGAAACATGGTTTCCAAGACTGCTTAGGCAGTGTTTATGGGGGCATTTGCCCCTTCGTGGGCGGCTGTTGTTGCCGCTGTTGCCATGTAGCGCTTGGATGCTGGAGCCGGCAACGTGGCACGGCAATGCTGCGCCGAAGAGCAAATGCAGCACTCGTTCAAACAGCCAGTGACTCAACGCGTTGACATCGTTACCGTCGAGGCTCTGTACGCGCATGCCTCCATTCTGGGCTTCATCCGATGTGCGCCCAGGTTTGAGCAGCCTTGGCCGTGGTTCATGCGCATCCAGAGCTCCCAGGTTGAGCCTTCTCATACGACGCGATGCTGGGCTTGAAGATCCACCAAGGCAGGCTCACGCTGTGCACATGCTGGCTTGGCCTTGTTGTCATGTCCCCAGCCTTGGTGGCACCGTGGCTTTGTTCATCTTTGCACGTCAGCAGGACATCGGAAGGCATGGATCACATTTTGCAAACGATGGAGGTGCGACCGGCCGGTGTGGTGTTATGTTAACTGTATGTGTGGCTGCAAGCATCTACAGTGAATCACATTCCATTTGCAGGTTGCATGGCGGCAAGTGAACACTGCTCGTGGCAGCACGGTCAAGCTTCTGCCTCAGGCTTATCTTTGTCACGTCGATGCCATTGTGTTTGTGCTGATGAAACGGGTGTGTATGTATTTGTGTATTTCACGTATTAGACTTGTGCGTTGTATCTGTGCGATTGCACGTGACCGTTACTGTAGGTAGTAGGTGCGAGTGCTATGTAAGGTTGTTTGTCGGTCTGTCTGTCTGTCTGTCTGTCTCTCCGCCTGTCTATACGCATACATGGAATTAATACCGATGTGTGTATACTGTACACTGTATATGTATGTTTAGAAGTGCTGTGAAATCATGTGCATGTTTATATGCATGTGCCCTTGTCTCTCTTTCCGTGTGTGCGTGTGTATGTGTGGAAACACTAAACATGAATAAATACATGAGGGACTCTACTACCAAACAGAGTTCAACGCGGAAAAGGACCTGAAAGCAACGTTTTCCACCTCGTACATAGATCCGAGGTTGGCCAACCCAGAGCACAATTTGCTGGTGAGCTTGGAATGCGCCAGGGACGCCTGCAGACACAATATTGTAGGTCGAGGTGTCTGGATGACTATGCAGAAGGCAGCAATGGGGATCAAAGACGGATTGAAAAAGTGCAGGACTTCATGCTGGGCCTTCTCACAGAGCCGGACCCTGGACGGCAACGCCTGGGAGAGATTTTTGGAGGCCATTTTTCCAGGAAGACAAGCCGCGCTGACCTTAATCACGCCTTCACAACATTTCACAACTCGAACCTGCAGGTGATTGCAGCAGAATTGCGCGAGTCAGGGCAATTCTGGATGGTGCGACTCTTTCTCATAGCTTCTTGGCGCAGCCAATTGTGGATGGAAGCGCCTTACAATGCGTCCCTGAACCGGCGTTTTAATATAGAGCAATGCCGAAAGCGGGGGGGCCCCTTAGACCCCCCTCTGGACATGTGGCCCATGTCTGTTCCATTCTTCGACCAGGAAACTGCACCGACGATCGCATCTCGTCTTGCATGAGCGCCGTGAAATCGGTAGAAGCTGTGCTCAAGAAGGACGCATCTGGGAGACTATCATGAATGCATATACGTATGCTGGCTGCTTGTGTGATCACGAGCGTCGATGCACATGCAGGGGTTGATTCACATGCTGGCACCATTGAAAGCCGTGGAAGCTAGAGTCTAACTAGAGTACTATAGGGTACTAAAAGGTTGCCTGAATTACCTATACTATTTTGGCCGTTCCTTATGAAAGTATAGTAGAATTGGCCCCAAAACCCTACTCCAATGATTAAGGCCCCTATATCACCTAGAGCACGATGCCCCGAAAAGATGCCGGAAGCAGTTTCGCCTGGCTGAGATGAGCAGGACTGTGGTGTTGGTCGGCGTTTGTCAGAGGACCGGAGATACTGTTGATGGACAAAATCCTGCATTACCCATTATGAGGAATATACCATAATTCCCATAGTTTAGAGTCCTTAAGGTCATGCAGGATTTTGTCCATCAACAGTAGGATGTTCAGGGGATCATTGTACAAACATTCATTCGATTGCACAAGTCCTGATGCAAAAAGGTCTGGGTTGAATCAACCCCCGCTCCGTTTAAACACCGAGATAAAGCAGACCGTTGAAGCGAGGGTTGTGTCAGCGAATGTTGGCTTCTTTCCTCACAGGGAGAAGTTCCTACAGTACTCTGTTTCCTCGCAAGCGGATCAGGGGGCTAAGAAGTTGGGTTATGCCTGGGGCTAGAAGTCTTTTATTTGGTGTTGACCTGCTTGTCGCCATATCCCTTGAACCCTCACCCTGTGGTGCGACTTCGTCAGCTGGGCGGGTGGGAACCGTTCACTCTGAACCCTCCCTGGACCCCAAATGTATTTATCAACATTAATAATAAAAGCAGTTTTTGAGGTTACATACTTTTGGGGCTTTAGGTGCCCTAAACCCTAAACCCTTATCCCCTCAGCCTAGCTCATGGACAAGGCTCAGAGGAAAGAGCTGACACGTCTGCGAGAGCGACAGAGTCGGCCGCTCGCCAGTCACTTCAGTACTATAGGGGCCTTAATAATTTTAAAGCGTTTTGGGGCCCATTATCCCTATAGTTATAATAAGGAACCCCCAAAAGTATAGGTCATTATTTAGGCCCCTACATTACGCTATTTACGCTGTAGATACTACGTAGCATTTAGGGTTTAGGCAGTTTAGGCTATAGTCAGTTCAGTAAGGGAGTACGCCCCACATGCTAGGTGCATCCATCCAATCGTAATAATGCATCTTTTTGTTAAGCTTGGAACAGCAATGCCAATACTAATAGCAATGGCCACAACGATAAGCATCAGAACAATATGAGGTAGCATGAAGCCGTCAAAGATCCTGAAAGTGCTTTCCGGATCTGCGCTACTCATTGAGCCCGGGGAGCCCCATTACCCCCTTTTTCAGTATACACCTTCAGTCACAGAGTGTCATACTGTTAGCCCCCCGCAGGGATATTGGGCTGTCTGGGTACCAGATGCATTCATTTCCCGATGTGCGCATTCAGAAAGTGTTGGCTTTGAGCTCTGCGTGCTGTGGAAGCTATCCCCGTTCTGCCGTCAGAGGTTCCAAGCCAGACATCTGCGTGGTGAGTTTTCACCATTGAGCAAGAATGGAAGCCCATCACAGTTCAGGCCAGGACCTGTTTCGCATTGCTGTTTCTGCAAGTGTCGCTTCACGACGGAAATGCTACGGTTACAGTCTTTCTGGTGATCGTCCCGTGCCGAGCCTGAGTAGTGTATGTGTTTGTACGCAGTGAAGAGACTTCACAACAGCTACGCGCTTTGTGCGACTGGGCATAAAGTACATGCGAAAGCTCCTGCATGATTCAGGTCGTCGTGGTTCGGCTTTGAAGTGGAAACAAACGGATCAGCAGGCACGATTTCATGGTGACATGGTGTGTGGAGTATGAAGTCTGATTTCGGAAGAAGCTCACATGCAGACGACGTACTTCCTCCAAGACCGCGTGCCGGTTCGGCTCCCTCACTGCGCAGAGCCTTGCCTGCATCACAAGTCCGTTACCTTTGCGGTTTCTGGATGAGTGCCCGTGTAATGAAAGGGGGAAGAAGGACCTTTTGGAGCAGTATACGGACTAGTACATACTATTCTTCATGCTCCTTGTGACATGCATCTGTAAGTACAGTCTGTGAGCACCGTTTACATGTTTACAGTTTACAAGTTGAAAACCACTCTTGACTGCAAAAGTCTTGGCATTTGTGTGCGAGCCTGCATTTATTTGCGGTGATGTTTGTTCGCGATGGGAGCATACGGCAGAACTTCATGCCCACGTATTCCAGACTCTGAAACTGTATGCAAGAAATAACGGACTTTCGCTAAAGTGTTCCTTGCCTAGCAGGATGCACCCAGCAATGCGTGCCTCAAGAAGTTCAGGACCAGTAGGACTTGGCACGTGCGTGGCACCGTATATTTTGTTTGTGCAAGCTTGCGGCTTGGGTTCATGGCTGGCAGCGTTCACGTGTGGCGAGCCATCACAATTGGTGCAGAGCAAGTGAGGCGAACTGGGGCAGTCTGTGTCCTCGTTCCACCAAAGCTGGCAGGCCGATCGATCAGGAGTCACGCTGGATAGTGCAGGGTGAGGGAGTGTATATACAAATTTGATCAAATTTACGTCGATTTGACAGGCAATCAACACTAAGATCATGTAGCACACTGTCACTATCAAGCTTCATGTTAGGACTGTTCGCATGGACCGCCAACAGGGACAACAACCTCCCGGCACAAAAACGTTCTGACTGACAGTCAATGAAGAGGTTAGGTTTTCTTCTGTTGCTGTTCGAGGGTCGTCTACAAAACTGAAGCTCGTCCAGTAGCAGTTCTTGACACATTTCGTAATATGAATACTTAATCATCATCCACAATAGATAGAATTTTGACACACTTCAACCATACATATAGCAAGAATAAGAATAATAGCATGAAGCTTTGATTGTGTTGGAAGGCTCTGCGCGATCACTGGGAATCGGGGAATCTCTTCCGCAATCCCTGGATGAACACGTCCAAGGACGAGGGGTGCAAAGGCCGCTTGGTATATCGGAGTTCGGAAAATCAGGCCACTTTTATGTCTAGAACTTCAAACAGCAAAACCCCGAAACCCGAGACCCCAGATAAAGAGAAAGTATCGAGAAAGTCCTGTACTTGGTATAGCTGAAGACATTGCTTCTCCTGCCTGGTGGGGTTCAATCCGACAGGCGAGGATCCAAAGGGCCACAGTGTGTCACATGGGAGCCGGAATTCGTAGTAAGTGGTCCCTCCAAAAAATTCTATAGTGCATAATGCACCCAAAATTTAACTCCGCGTATCCAGGCCGCTCCAGAAATAGTAGCTTCTCATTGATGATTGAGGATGCTGGGTATAAGCCGGCCAAGGGGGCAATGGGACAAGCTTGGGAATCCCCCGCCTTTCAGGAACCAGAAGTAAGGCATTCCGAAATTCTGACAGACAGATGCACGAAAGGGTAGGTTTCGAGTTGTAAGCAGGGTCGGTTTCCGTGGCCCCTCGCCGATCCAACAGCTCGCATCAGGAAGCCGAGACAGTTCCGCGGCATGCTCACGTCGCAGCACATTGGAGGTTGGGGGCGAGAGCAGCTCACAGTTATCGCTTGCTCTTTGCAGACGTTCGTGACGCGGGAACGAGCTCGCTCTGTTGGTGACAACTGTGTTTTGCATACGGCCGTGGCATGCTCTACCGTTCGTGTAGGTTTCGCAAGCGAGTCGTGCAAATCCACCCGCGCGAGCGGTTTTCGCTTGGCTTTCGCATTTCCATGACTTCGCACCTGAAACCTGGTGCGCATGTTTAGCCTAGCGGCCACTACGAATACCGACATCTCGGACCGACAGTGATGTCCTGAGCCCCAGCTTGCTCGGCATGAAATAATTAGGCAAGTTTTCATGCAGGGGCTGCAGTCCCTGATTTGACAGCTGGCGAAGTTCGGGCAAACCCTGCTGCATCTCTCTGTTCCGTGGCACCTCTTCGGTCACTCCGGAGTGACACGCGGCCACAAGAACCTATGTTCAAGGTAAGCCCGTCTTATCTAGAGCTATCTAGGGCCTGGGGTGTTTTTTGTTACAGTCACGCCCCGAGCACCCCGTACATTGGACTTCCAAGCCGAGCCAAAGCCAACGGCTGCACAGCAATGCGTCATTACAAAAGCTGATATACTGGGGTTGGGAAGACTCGCCGGGCGAGCGTCTTGTCATGCCCGCTCTGCAGACGTGCAGTGCTGTGCGCAAACAGGTATACAAGAAGACTTCCGTTCCAGTGGGTGGTTTCGTCGCGGCTTCGATGTCTCAGAGCGCCCAATACCCCGTATTATATATATATATATAGATATATACATATATTATTACAAGGAATATAAAGTAACTCAGAATATGAAGGCCCCAAGTATTCAAGGCATATTCGTAATGAAGGGATATACGGCTCTCTGGGCGTCTCTTAATTACGCAGATCAGGCAGCCGAGCCAACGGCGGGTGCAGACAGCTGGTCTGGCTTGAACTTGGTGGCGGAACGGGCTTTGGGGTTTAGGGTTCAGGGAACCCTAAGCACGAAACCCTCCACCCGAAATCTTAAACCTACACCCTCAACTCTCTACTGTAGGGATCAGGGAGGAGTTGTTGAAGATTTTTGAGTTTTGCGGAGAGCTTCAGGTTTTGGCAGAGTTGTTGGATGGCTACGTTACAAGATCCAACCCTACTTATAGTCTCCGTTTGAGTTCCTTTCGGGTTAGCTGAAAGGGTTAAACCCAACAAAAAGACTTTCAATGGAGACTATACTATAGGCAAACCCTCGTTTCAAATAAAAGCTCTGCAGGATCCAAGACTTGATGATGCAGACCCGCGCGAGGCACCAGGCGCTGGATGTTTGTTGTTGAGCCGAAGCTGTAGACTTCGCGGGGCTTGCGGTCTCGAGGGTCTCTAGTAGAGGCGACATGAACATGATGTTAAGCAGCAGACACGGGACTTGGGATTTGTGGTGTGGTACTCGTAGACTGCTGTGCTGGTGCCAGGTAACCAGAGCTCAAACGAAGACCCCGGCACATGTATCTCGGATTTCAAGAACGACGCGATGCTCACCGCAGACTCCTGCAAGGATATATAGCAGCATGCTCTATGTTTGGTTCAAATGTTCGGTGGCAGATTGCGTGGTAGCTACTTGTTACGCAGCGTCTTGCTTAAAAAGGACGGTGCTCCTTCCTGCTTGTATGTATAGGAGCAGCCTAAGCGCGTCCACGAACACACATCACGCCATGCTGTACATTTCGGTGGCGGAAACCTCTGGCTGTAAGTACTGTGTCACTGGCTGAGGATTTTGGGATTCAGGAGATCGGGCTAAGGATGAAAAACATAATTTGTCCAGCGCATAATTAACGACATAGCTCAGTGCTAAGCTGCGTTAAGCTCGTGTTGTGGTGGACGAGTCCGAAACGGCAACGGGTTGTGCTTATGCAGGGCAAACAGATCGAATAGTGCTGAGGAGGCTGGCATTCAGCCGAGTGAGACCCCGTCAACGTGGGTGGGAGACGAGCCGGATGCTGCGGCAGTGGGCTCGACTGATTGCGAAGAAACAGTTCAAGATGGAGCTGTAAGCACAACGTCGGACATGTCCCGTGCGCAAACTCTCGACCACCCGCGAAGCTGTGAAAGCGCGTCCTGCAAATCAGCCATCGTCCGCCTCGACTCACAGGGCATGGAAGATGATGATGTGACGCTGGAAAGTCCACCATTATCCGCCGAAGGCGATCCCGGTGCTAGCCGCGCACTTGCTCGCTTGGACTTCGTGCCTCCGCACCGCGACGTGGCTTCAGCCACGGCAGCTGCGGAAGAGGTTGGCGGCAGCCTCTCCACCGAGACGCTTGGACAGACATTTTTGCCGGGCATGTATGTTTTCCCATGACCTGTCTGCTGTGCTTGGAAGTCGAATTCCAAGAAGCATGATGTCACTTCAGTTCATCGCTGAACAGCAGGTCCAACGATCGTCCTGCGCNCCAAGAAGCATGATGTCACTTCAGTTCATCGCTGAACAGCAGGTCCAACGATCGTCCTGCGCCCGATTCCTTCAAGCCGACGGCCGTTGCCTGTCACATCTGGCAAGACGGTGTCGGTTTTGTTATCATGTGGCGCGGTCAAGCCGGGCATTGCAACCCAGGAATAGCTAGATGCACCTTGGAGGCTAGGACAGTCTTGGAGCCGAGAACGGAGAAGCAGCGTAGTCTCAGCCAAGGAATGCGAGAGTCCGCCGCAGAGCGTGCTGCCAGCAGAACCTGATGCAGATCGGCAGCAGGTTGGCCAGGCACGGCGTTTCCAGTCCNGAGAACGGAGAAGCAGCGTAGTCTCAGCCAAGGAATGCGAGAGTCCGCCGCAGAGCGTGCTGCCAGCAGAACCTGATGCAGATCGGCAGCAGGTTGGCCAGGCACGGCGTTTCCAGTCCAGGTATGGTGTCGATTTGTTTGAAGGCACGTTTGCGACTTGAGATGTGAAAATTCCACACAAGCAAGTAATCAATTCATGTTTCGGCAGACTTGTGCCAAGGGTAGACCAACATTTTACCCCTGCTTGATCCTGCTGTTCGGCGCGCTTCTGCTACAAAAACAGTACTTTCCGCCCACAGGATGGTGCCATGGAAGCTGGTGCTCCCAACGCCGACAAGAGCCAGTCCCAGAGTGAGACCCCGTCAACGTGGGTTGTACACGAGCCGGATGCTGCGGCAGTG
>BGNK01000966.1:246-38206 GCA_003297005.1 Symbiodinium sp. clade A Y106 | reverse complement strand
GTACTTTCCGCCCACAGGATGGTGCCATGGAAGCTGGTGCTCCCAACGCCGACAAGAGCCAGTCCCAGAGTGAGACCCCGTCAACGTGGGTTGTACACGAGCCGGATGCTGCGGCAGTGAGCTCGACTGATTGGGAAGAAACACTTCAAGATGGAGACAAGCCGCGAAGCTGTGAAAGCGCGTCCTGCAAATCAGCCATCGTCCACCTCGACTCACAGGGCATGGAAGATGATGATGTGACGCTGGAGAGTCCACCATTAGGAGAAATTGAGGAGCAATCCACCGAAGGCGATCCCGGTGCTAGCCGCGCACGTGCTCTGCCTGCGCACAACGACGTGGCTTCAGCCACGGCAGCTGCGGAAGATGTTGGCGGCAGCCTCTCCACCGAGACGCTTGGGCCGCAAAAAGCAGACGCCCGTCTGGGACGTTGCCATAGGACCTGCGAGGCCGCATCCATACCGTGCCCGTGCCGTGGCTCTAAGTTAAATGCCCCCCTATTTTGTGGCTTGGCTTGGGCTATGCCGCCTCAGTAAGCTTTCTCTAAGCACATGTACTGTAGGATGTCGTGTGCCCTTTCAGGGTTCCTGAATATGCTACTATATTTCTGCAGCTTCGGGATTTGGGGTTTCTTAAGGGTCCCCGGATGTCAGCGCCGGAGGCCAGACTTACTCCCTGCGGCCACGTACAGTTGCAGCTCCAAGCAGCTCGAGGCCAGTTTCGTGAACACAGCACACACCACAACATACGTATACCGTATACATATATATATATATATATATACATATGAATTCACCTTATGTTGCTAATAAACCTATGTACTTATGTTTAAAGTAAGTATATGTATGCATACCTTAATCAAAAATATACTTGAATATAACCTCAATTTAGGCGCGTTCGAATCGAACTTTCGGCCTCGCGAAGCAAAATACCTTCAATATACTCCAACGTACTTTCTTGCTTACTTTTGTAGCGGTCTAGGGTTTAGGGTTTACGCGAATGCATATACTCTCGCTCTCTCTGTCTGTTTTCTATTTACATGCTACATGTTAAAGTACTACGCTATAGCTCGATTCAGCTTGGTATAGTACAGTATATGCTTTAAACTGTAGTGCGACATGGTTCTCCGTAGCTTGATCATCGGCTTCCGAACTCAAACGTTTGTTGTCATTCCAGCCCCGATGCCCGTGCCGGAGTTTGGATTCAGGCATTCAGGGTATTTTAGGGTTGCCTGGGTGGCTGACACTAAGAGCCCAGCTGCAAAAGGGTTGACGGGGTTTAGAAACCCGGCTCTCCGACTGACCTGCTGTTTTTGTTGGGATGCACTTGCCGCAGATAGCTGGATCTGATCGACTCCTCCCAGCTTCACCCCCTGTAAAGGCTTGGCGGGATGAGTGCGGGTGGAGGGTTTTCTCTAAGTTGAGCGGGCTTTATCATACTTATCTGGCCACCAAAAGTTAAAAAACGGTTTTGGTCGGTAGATTTGGCCTGCGAGCGACTCAAGGAGACGCTCCATGCATCAGAACCAGACCTATAAGATTTCGAGCTCGAATCCGTTATGTGATCCGATTCGCCGTCAAACGCGCGACAAAGCTAAACGCACACGCACATCCTACAACAAACGCACGATGCGCGCCGCATGAGCATATAGGGCGCACAGGCATAAAGCGTTTCATGGAATCCACGCGTGCTGGTCTCCCTTTAAAGGTCGATGACGTTGCCACGGACCCTGCCGAGTTTGGCGTCCCTGCGAAGGGAGTGGAGCTGCAACTCGGTGTGAGCGTCAGCAGGGTCTCGCGAGCTTTTCGAACGTGGCATAGGCCGCAGGATGAGGGGTTGAAGAGCGCATCAAGAGTCAGCGGAGCTTCTTTTGGTATCGGATCCTTTTGACATGGGTCTCTGAGCATGTTCGTGCTCATTCGCCAAGAAGACGGATCAAGGGAATTTGCGCTCAGACAATTTTCTTTGCGTCTTTTTAGTGATCCTGGAATCGTGGAACCCAGGTCCGCGAGTGAGGATTCTCTCGCAGCACAGCGGCCAAAGTCCCTTGACTGCAACCCCATCCCAAACTAAGCCAATACAGTTGGCAGTGCATTGGAGATGCCACCGCCGAGTAAAAAACTCTTATTGGCCCCCTTGGGGAGGCGACATAAATAGCTCAGTCCAAACAGACATCCCAGAAGGACAAAAAAAACAAGAAGAGACTCACCAGGGCTGCCGACCTCAATGACTCTGAAACCCTAAGCCCGCCTCGCCCGGACTGTCCAGCTGTGACGACACCCGGAAACCCGCCACCCAGTCTAAAGTCCTCGTAGAAACCCGAAGCCCTTAACCCTAAACTCTCGTCCTTGGGAAAAACCCAAAACTCTAAAGTCCTCGTCGTATTCCCAATATGACTCTTACGATGCAAGGAAGGGCATTGAATCCGACGACTCTAGCTCGGACGAGGCCCGTGTCAAAGCACCTGCACACTCACTTGTTTGTGTGTTCTCTTTCTCTCTCTCTCTCTATTATATATATATATATATATATGTTGTTTTTAATTTATAAGTAATGTATGATTCACCACAGCATACTATACCATAGCCGTGTCATACAGCACTATACCATCCTATTCTGTTCTATTTTGTGCTATCGTAGTCTAAACGACGAACATATACTGGTTCTTTAAAGTTCTATACTTTTCAGGATAAACTCTTATAGGCTACTAAAGCATCTTCTCGCACATGGTGCCTTGGCTGTCAAGCTATATAAACGATGGCCACCTAGTAATCGCGGCAGCAGCTGCTCTTAAAATATATGATCGTTTCTACGACAATGCAATTGGTAACGACTTGGATTGGGATTTGGGGTGTGGCTCCCTGTGGCTGCGGGCATCCAGCCAGGACGTGCCCATGCCTGCCAATTGGGGTACGCCCCGACAGAAGAGAGGCAGCATCATTCGACCTGTCGCAGCTCGGGCACAGCATCTGGATTCTTTACTGGTTCGGCTGTGTGGTTGCTTGGGTTTCACTGCGATTTGGCTACTCGTTGTTGCAGGCTCTTAGGTGTTTTCCTGGCATTGCATACTCGTGCATGTGCAGAATTCTACAGGATAAGTTCCCTAGTGCCTCCTCTGCAGTGCTGGGTCCAGCCCCCCTATCTCCGTACGAAGCTTTCAAAAGTGATGTTCAGTTCGGTGTCGGGAAAGTCATCTCAGACGACGACAAGCCCAGCCGAGGTCTGGGTTTCACCAGTATTAGTGTATGGTATTGTATCATCTGGCTATTATTATAGTATAGTATGATTATAGCATAGTAGTATTATTGTAGCATGGTATTCTTATTATTGTATAGTATACTATGAATTAGTATATTATCATAGATCTGCATGCACCGAGGCTTTGCCGGCCCATCTGCTGCAGCAGGCTAAGGACACCGACGTCTACTGGTAGGTTTGACTGACTAGGGACCGTTTAATGGACTGCACTCCCAAAACGCATTGGTGGGCCAAGATGTCCCTGCCGACATTGCCGCGTTTACATGCACTGGCCTTTCGGTCATACATCTACGTCTTTATATAAGTCTTTCCCATGTTGGCACCGGCTGATATGCAATCCGGCAGGCCCAATCCCCTCAATGACGCCCGTGTGTGTCAGAGTCGAAGCCTAGACCTACCATCGACGCGCATTCATGAACCCTAAAGCCCTGGCATAGACGTGCACCTATGCCTTCTTACCTTTATATGATCAGCTGCAGGCCGCAGGGTACAGCGAGGACACAGGGGTCGTGGAGTTTCGTGTTGGCCGCGATGAAGAGAAGATAGGCCGCTGTTTGCAATGGGCATCGCGTTGTGGGGGCAGGCAGGCATGTCGCCATGCTCAATAGCAGCACCCGTTCTTGCAGGTTCACTGTTTGACACTACCCAAAGCAGCCCAGAGCTTTGCTTCAGCCTAGCAGGTTCGCACAGTTTAGCTCCTTCGTTTCTGATCACCCTTGTGGAGGCATCGCGTTCAAGATCTTACCTCCGGCTGGGAACATGGGCAGCAAAGTGAAGATTAATTATAATTAGCCTGTCAGCTGATTGCTTCTTTACGTTTGGTGCTGCGCTGCAACATTTTACCGTCGTCATGTTGGGCTGGAGAAGCTTCTGAAACTCAAGCGACTGATACCACCGATGCTGCGTGTAGAGGCATTTCGTTCGCATGACGAATCACGAGGCGAGGTATTCAAGAAGGAACATCTTCTACTGTGTGCGCTGCCGTACTCTTTACACCCAGGCACCTGGTCGTGGAAAAGATTACTCCCGGAACTCCAGCTGAAGCGCTGCGACTACCGAAGGCTCCATGGGCTTGCCGGGACACCGAGAGCCACAGAGACAAAATCGAGGATGCTGTCACAGTCTGGTTCTTAGTAGGGAATGGGGGAATGGATCCCTATAATAGTCCCTATATAATCCCCAAATAATAGTCCTCCATAATCCATTCCCCGATTCCCTACTGAGCACCAGGGAGATCATGGCGGGGGCTATAGACTACGTGTGTTTCACTTGTCATCTAGCGGGCTTCAACTTGACGGCTCAAGTATCGGCAACACTTCCTTACCAACGGCAACAGGCAAACACCATACCGAAACATGGGAAGAAGACCGGAAACTTGAACTTTAAACTGAATCTGTTACCAAGTTGGGCCTTTGGGTTCAGGGATGCTGCTGTTGCTCAGTATGGAAAACAAGGCTATTGCAAGATTCCCTGCACCCACAGACTGCATCACAAGTTTAAACTCGGCATGGACCTTGTGAGTGTGGAGATGCAACGATTGCGGGCGTACACATATGGCATTCATGAATCTTGTACCTTCTCCACACTCTGGCCTTTGACTGTGAAAGTCCGCACGACAACCCAAAGCTAAAGCTGTGCCATGATGTTCCACGCGGCAGGGAAGCCGTCTGCTCTGCATCAATGGCGTCCATACGGGAGAGATCGAGGCCACCGTTTCGCCGGCAGAGTCGAAAATTCTTCAAGGGCATGATACCAGGATCTGCTAGTCAATGCTACAAGTGAAGTTTGCTTGCCTGGTTGGTGGTGGTTCTGCATCGCACCCAAATTGTGTCGAATTCCAGAATCAAGTATGCATGTTGGTTTCGTTTCTGATGAGCAGTTTGTAGTCGCACAGGGGTGTAGGCAGAGCCACAGTTGGGCTCAACACCTGAGCACATGTGACCACATTTGTATACTTGGTCGGGCCTTGTCCAAGACAGCTAGCTTCTTGAACTCCCACATTTTCGGGACATCGCCCAGGTAGAATGAAACCTAAATACTGAAGCTTGCATAGGCATAAGACTCCTGATGCAGACCTTTCTACAGGGTTTTGTTAGCCAAGCCACTCTGCAAGGCTGAGAATTTCTTCGATGTGATGCGGCAGCTTGGTTGTCTTTCTGGTGTTCCTGCTACTGCTACTTGTAAAGCATGTTCTCCGTGCATTCCAAGCATTTCTCTCTTTCCATGTCTATTGCAAGTACTCTAGCATGTTATAAAATCCTACAAAAAACCTAAAGCCTGAACCCACAACCCTTCAGGGCCTTCCAGGCCCCACTGAGCCTTACTTGCAGGAAGAAGACTTGAAGAGCTTAGCGTCTAGGCTGAGTTTGGGCATGCAGGACCGCCATCAGGGGCTTTCTCTCATCTTTTGCTCCATCCAAAAAATTCTGCAAACTAAACACCCGGACAGCTGTCGTTGAGCTGCAAGACGACTACGGGTGCGGACTTGTCGGTGAGTACCTGTAGTCCCCATTGTCTGCGTCAAACAGCCTTTTTCCAAACACCCCGAAACCTAAGTATGACATCCCGTAATCCCAAATTCGAATCCCAAAACCCTCAGCCCTAAACTCGAAGTCAGCTAGCGTGGAGGCAGAAAAGCCTTGTAAAATCTGTATCCCGTAGCCTCCCGTAGCACTGTTCCACAAACCCTACATAAATCCTTAAATCCCAAATACTGAAATCCTGAAATCCCAGAATCAAAAATCCAAAAAAAACCCTTAGATCCCAAACCCCCAACTCCCAGAGCTCTAAATCCCACAACCCCATATCCTGTCTCAAGATGATGAAGCCTGGAGCAAGGCAGAGGCCGTTGGACTTGCTTTTCCTGAAGCCCAGAAACCTCACCGACTAGGCCCGGGCCTCGGCGTAGGAGCGGCCGTTTCACGGCTTCTGGCTTCAGAGGTTCTGGGCTTTAGGGAACCTCGCCGGGCAAGCTCCAATCAAGCCTGTGTAAATAAGAGGGGTTTAGGGCTTTGCGTCAAAAAGATGCCTGTTCAGACGTCCAGCCCCAGCCCGTGACTGAAAAAAGGGTTGTCGGACCTTTCGTGTTTGCGCCAACTAAGAACGACAAAGCGGTCTCGTGCAGTCTCATCGGTCCTAACCCGTTTTGGAAGTTGTTAGACGCTTGCAAACGCTCGGCAACACCTCATGCCGTGCACGAAGAGTCTTTCGGAACGATGCAGGCGCCGGAGGCTCATGAGAGACTTAGGCCGTAGTTAATGTCTGCTTGGACCTCAGCTTGAACCGGTGGTTTTTCAACATGGACCGAAGTTTCGTGAAATACTCCACGTTGATCTTCAGCACAGACACCATCGAGTTCAAGAGGGCTTCTTAGCTTTAGCTCAGCAGCTCTGCGCCAAAGGCGCAAAGTGGACCATCAATCCTAATCGTCAGTGCCTGGGTCTACCAATCTACCACCAGTAAACTTTCAGACAAGGACCCTTGCATTATCTGAAGACCCTTACAGATGCTGCTCCCAATTCTTTCAACTTCGCATATTGCGAGTACGCGTACTTTGCACACAGGCAGACCCAGGCAACGAACGAAGCTAATGACAAAGGACCTCGGAGTCCCGGAGTTCTGCCTGAATGGACGAGAAAAGAAGGCCAAACATCTTTCGGTTCTAGCACTTTCTTGGAGCATTGAAAATCCCGCTACTTGTGGCCCCTCGTGCATCTTCCAGTCTCGCATGATAAACCGGCGAGAAGCAAAAAAACGCCCCAGAAGCGAACTGGGAGTTTCCGAAAATGAGGGGTACCTTATTTTGGGGTCCTTATAACAAGGATCCTACTATTTAGGGTACTACATTAGGGTCCCCTATTTTCGGAAACTCCCAAATGCCTTGAACTTGAGGCAAGTAAAACCCTACACTCTACGAGTCGAAATCCTTGCAAAGCAAGCCCCTGAAACCCAACCCAAAGGAAAGCAACTATGAAGCCTAAACTGCCTAAACCCCTAAACCCTTAAACTCGCCTGGATTGTCCGAGTTTGAGCGCCGAAACCCTTAAACCTAAACCCCCAAACCCTAAAACCCCTAAAACCTATGCTTGCTGTTCTGGTTCATTCGGTCAACTAGTGGAATGCCTTAGCGCCTCTCTCTCGAACCTCGCCGCAGGGTGCGACTCTTAGCACTGGGCCCAGGGTCAGTCCGGCCGAAATACAGAGGCTTGACAAAGTACGAATATCATCTTAGCTCGTGTCCTTATTATGGCATACTATCACCCAAAAACCGATGGAAGTTGCTCCCCTAGCCCTAAACCCTGAGAACCACAGCAACCCCTCCATCCCCAGCCCTAGATTCTGGACTGTGTGGTGTGTTGTCATGAGGATAAGCCTTTAGGGTCCTGAAGACCAGCAGTTCAAAGGCTGACTCTCGTTGAGTGCTTCCCAGAGACTCCAATATCTCTTAACTATGGAAATTTACCTTAAATTCCAGTAGGATCCCTGATATGATTAACGGTATATCCCTTAATGAAAGGATACTGGAGTCTCTGGATTCTGCACACGATCGTTTCAGTTTGGAATCCAGGGGGGCCCTCCTTTTCTGAATTGTTCCTTGTAGTATAGGGGCCCAAATAATTACCAATACTATTTTGGGGGCTTCCTTATGATGAATATAGTATAATATACCCCCAAACCCGATTCTAATTATTAAGGCCCCTACATTAGTTTCTTCGTTCTTCTTCATGTTCTTGGCATGCTTGCCGCGCAAGTCGCCCTAGGGACTAGAGATCCGACTCCCACTGCTATTGCCATGCGAGTACTACTATGACCACGACAGTAATTGCTACCACCACCATCACTACCATCACCGAAAGACCCCAAGCTCCGAAGCCCAGGCGTGGCTTCGAAAGGGATGGCGCGAGTGCAGAAGGTTGGCCGGGAGGCAAGTCACTGCGGGTTGCAACACCGGAGGCCTTAATGAACAGGGTGTTGGGGTAAGTGTACTTGTACAGGGACTAGACAGGAAGAGCTTATCACGGAACCCTTCTTTGGCTCTGCAGTTCCGTGGGCCTTGGGCCGTGAGAACCTATTTGCGTATTCCTCTATTCTGCTGGCCGGCTTGCACGCATCATAGCCTAGCGCGACAGAGCACATCTTAACTGCGTGCGGCAAGCTAAGACCAGCGGCTCTGCAGCTGTGTTCTGCAATCCTGAGACAGCTTGTGATTTTGTTGTTCCAACGGGCCAGATTCCGAGTGTTGGTGTCCCAGACCCATCGTGCAGGACCTTACACGTGAGGCGGATGCAGTAGCAGCAAAGGCTGTTCAGAGCCATCCAGGTTTCATGGTACTACCCGAATCCACAACATGACGAGTTGCTGGTCAACTTTCGTTGGGCCTTGCCCAATAGCCAATGGACAAGGCTTGTTGATGCGATGCCCAGCATGGAGCTCTCTCCGAACAGCATACAGTAACCCACTACAGAGGGAATCCCTGCTTGCTGGCCAGATACCAGTGACAGCATCCGTCGAGCGCTTGGGCCCCAGCTCTTATAGCCCTGAGAGAGTTGAAGATTTCAGGGGCTTTTCGGGATTAGACAGGTTTTTGACCCTGCGAGAAGATTGGATGACTGGCAATCCTGGCGGTTCCGTTTCGGGAGTTGCTGAGCACGCTTTGCCATTGTCTGCAGCGATCTTTTGTGCGCCCTCTCGCTTTGCCACGCATTCCGAAATCTCCACTACGCCATGCGTTATTGCAAAACGAGGCGTTGCCAGACCTGTGTACATTCAACCCATGGCGCGTTTTCCTTCAGAACACGGTGTCAAGACGGCCGTCTTTGATTTGCTTCAGTCTGTCGGTTCTTGGCAACAAAAACATGCAATGGCTTCTTCCCAGGCACTTGCATTGCAGTTGCCCTGCAGTTAAGGATTCGAGGTTGTCGATGCTGGCAGTGGACAGGATGTCCTCAGCAAAGGCTTAGACGCGCTTGCCTGCTCGCTTACGTGGCCTTCAGGGCTTTTCAGCACCTCTGCACAGGAAAAGCGTGAGCGACGAACATGCGCAGGTGAGTTTGGTCAAACAGACCGTAATCCGAATTTCAGCTGGCGTCAGAAGGCGCCGGCAGACTAGGGTTTAGCATTTGGGCGTTTGGGGGGTTGAAAGAGTCGGAGCATGTAGGAGCTTTCAGTTGAACTTGGAATGTAAGGCTTGCCAAGGATCCAATTGTGATCGAGGACGGTGAAAAGGACCCTGATCAAGAAGTCTAGACTTGTTTTGGATGCTTTAAAGCTTCATTCAAGATTGTAGGATTCTGTGGGATGCTTGCTTGGCCCCCAGTTTACCGTCGCCTGTTGAGACTACAGTGACCTTCGAGACGAAACCTCCCTGTCAGCATGCCGCATGACAGTATATCTTGTTGTCAACCTCGCCAAAAAAAGCCTAAACCACCGAGATCAAAGCTTCATGCATCGACTTGCTACACACATGGTTTTTTCCCAGCTCGCCGCATCCAAGGTGGCAGAACTCCTGCAGTCGGATAGAAACGGATCGAACTACCCACGCTCCTAGCGGCCTGCGAATATTCCTGAAAGATTCGGCTGCAGCACGAAACTCACACGGACTCGCGAAAGCACGCGGCCAGGCAGTCAAGGCCAGGGTATCTCTGGTGAAGACTGGGCAGCACGTGGCTGGCATCCCAGTCCTTGTGAGCACCCGCTACAGTCTTGAAGTTTGGCACCGGCTGTGCTACAATCTGCCGCAAGCGGTACTTACAAGGTTATGTTAGTTATGTTACGGGGACTAGACTTCCTGCTTGCTTGTTACAACAAGGTATACCACAGCGCCTTAGAGCCTTAGGGGTAATGCAGGGGTTCCTACACTCGTGCAAGTGCAGGAGCCTTGCAGCACTCGGCTTCCAGAACTTTTTTCCAATCCTCGCCGAATCGCCAGAGTCGGTTCAAACCAACCCTCTCTAAGGCATGGTTTAGGGTTTAGGGCTTACAGGGTTTAGGGCTGTATTCCTAGGCATGGGAGCTCCTTACGAAACTCTGTTTCCTATCAGGACTACTACATTCGAGTCTTCTTCGAGAGCCAGCCCGGGACCCGATTGCGCGAGTCTCCTCAGAGAGGTGCGAGGGATTTAGAAATAGGGGCCTAAATAATTACCTGTACTCTTTCGGGGCTCCTTATTATGATGATAGTGTAATGGGCCCCACAATCACATTCTAATTATTAAGGCCCCTATATTAGGGCATTATTGGGGCTTCGCGAGGAAATTGAACGTTGGATGGACTGAGGTCATGGACTGTGAGCAGAAGGTACAACGAGTTTGCAGCGCTGTCCGATGCCCGTTCCTCACTTCTGCCTCCTTGTCCGGCCATCTGCCTTTTTGCAGCTTGTTGGAGTGAATGTGCAAAGACGGGCATGCAAGACTACGACTATGCCTATGCGCATCAGCATGTCGCGCATACAACGGACGAACATGCGCAGGTTCCGAGTCTTCCGAACAGGACGTGCAGAACGGAGGTTGTACTGGGGCACAACAGTCTCCTAGCCTGCAGAGCAGCCAAAGCCTGCTTATGTTAAAGCTGTATGTCCTGCCCACTCGAGTCTCTAGAGTTCGGTCCTTCTAATTTCCGAGACCTTGAAGAACAAGCTGGCATCCGTCCCCGCGGTGCCCTCGAAGTCTGGGGCTCAGAGACTTCCTTGGAGATTTTGTGTCGTAATGTGTAGAGGTGTGTGCACCTGCCGGTCAACGGATCGTGGCTTTGCGTAGTGTAGGGTCTTTACTGTACTAGACTGTACTATACTAACTATACCATGCACTACAAGGAACCATAACAACCATGTGCTACAGTATCTTGTAATGTTATGTAATATACTACAACTAGATTCTATAAACGCAGTACCAAAATAACCATGTAATATCACAATATATTGCAATATAATGAGATCTACTACATCTAGGGTCTACAAATGTAGTACCTCTCTATCTCCCTGCTTCGTGTACTCAGCCATGCAGGAGGCAAAACATGCTGCTGTAATACAGTGTAGTATATACTACAACTAGATTCCCTATGTGGGTGACAAAAAAAAGATTCCCTAAGCCCTGGACCCTGAACCTTAAACCTTAAAATCCCTAAACCCTCAACCATGTAGTACCAAGCATTCTTACTCTTTGCGCTTCCTTGAGGTCGATGGTCCGACAGCCGCACGCCCAGAAGGAGTGCATGCTTCTGGCGGCCTCTCAGGTAATCACTGTTTGAGAACAACTAAATGTTTATGCCGCATGTATACATACATATATATATGTATATATGTATATATATATGTATATATATATGTAGGTGTATCTATATATATATATATATATATATATATATATATATTATATGTTAACATATACATATATATATAGAGTTATATGCATACATGGCTATGTTTATATTGTACTAAGAATTGACCTGCAGAATCTGTAGTCGGTAACAAGTTGGTGAGGCCGTCCTAGGCCGAAAGCCCAGCTGCCGTTCTTTGTTGCGTACGTTGAGTCGGCCCACTCCCCCTGCTCCGGCCTTGCGCATTTCCGGCTCATTCAAACCGCTGAGGTTCGCGCCAGAATACCTGGAAGCGCGAAAGAACGGACTTAGCTCCTTCCTGAGGGAAGTTTGCAGAAGGCCCGTCGGTCAGATCGGTTGCCTCCAGCTGCTAGTCATACACCAGTCATAGTTCTTCAGTTCTTCTCCCCTTGACATTGGGGCCCGACGACTGGCCTCGTTCACTCGAGAGCAGCATAGGAAGTCTGCGTCTCTGTCAAAACTCGGACTTTCCTAAGCCTTATTCAGGACGACCTGTACCCTAAAAGGGTTTAAGCTTCAGATACCATATAGGAACTCGCAGTATAAGGGCATAGGGCCCTTACATTTAAGGGACATATTGTCCTTAAGGAATGTTCCAGGCGAGATGCGGTCAATTGCCGCGAAGTGCAGGACCGGGCCTTCAAGCACGCGGACTTTGGGTTTCAAAGTTTAGGGTTGAATACATTATATATGTGTGTATATGCTCACATCTAAAAATATGTAGCTGTATTTACATATACTTATTGTATATGTAATCTCATAGGTGTTTGTTGTTCCAAGTCAATAGATGTCCAAGGGTTGGTCTTTTCGTCTGCCGGGCTGAGGTTCTTTTTGTAGGGTTCCTTTAAAGGGGTCTATATAAGGGTTACTATAAGGGATCTATAAGGGTACTATACATCTCACTGGACAACATCGGATTCAGAGTTTGAGATGCAGAGAAACCGGATTCGGAGATGGCTCTCTGCTGCAGATTTCCCTAAGGGTCCATATACTCAAATAGTATATACTTTGGGCCCAATGTACCTATATAGGGGCTACTTGAAGGCCAATGTATATACTATTTGGGTACATGGACCCTTCGGAGCAGCGGAGCAATCATTTGATCATCAAGTGCTCGGAGCGTGTGGGAAATCAACCGGATTGTGGGCAAGGACGGCACGGATGCACCTACCAGTAGCGATGTTTTGTCATCGACACGAGGACTTCCTGCTGCTTCGAAACCGCGCTCGGGCTTCAGAGGGCTTGGGCTGCTCCGGGGCAGCCAGCAAATGCTTGAAGTGAGCGTGCTTGGCCGGTCATGTTCAAAGCTTCGGCTCGGGATTGGTTTGGCATTTGTCGCACTAAATCCTAAGTCCTAAACTAAGCCTTTCAAACCCTATAAGCCCTGCACCCTGCAATGCGGGCTCGTTCTTGCTGGGTTGCAGCCTAAAAACTCAGCTTCCACAGACAGACTGCCGTTTGCTTTGAGGTTCCTGCCTTGGCACAGCCCGATGCATCTGAACCCGCCTGCCCGGCGAGACTTGCTGTGATTCTTTAGGGGTTTAGGGTTTCCTTCAGAGAGACCTCGTCGAAAAAAGGGTCTGGTCCGTTGTGTGGATGGTGCCGGGATGTGATGTTCCTTTGATGACGATTTTCAGCCTCTGCAGAGCAGCGGTTTTTGTAACAACCAGCACAGTCATCGATTTCGAACGTGGATTCCAAGCCCAAGGGCCCAAGCACGTAGACGACACGGGGCCCCCTTGGATTTATGAATGCTCCATCAGCAGGGTGAAAAATATTCATGCAACACGCCATTCCAGTCTGAAGCCTGTCGAGCTAGGATTGCGCGATCGACCATCCTCCCTGTCCCTCTGCCCAGCAGCAGGGCTTGAGAAATCAAAACCAGCTCAATCCCCGCTCGAGCCTCGAGCGTTGTCGGATCACCGCCTCCAACGAGGTCCAATCGGCGGAAGTGCAGGAGGCTTCCTTCGGCATAGCCCACTTCGAGTACGACGCAGTGCCTTGACTGGTTGATAACTATTTGTATGCCCCGTTTGACCAGGACCAACGCCTGTTTAGGTTCACGACGGTTGGTGCAAAAACTGAGTGCGGTGCCATGTGAAACATGCACCCCACCTTCCCTCAACTAATACAGAGGATAGACTACACTCTACACTGTCACTTGTTTCCGATCCCGGCAGCATGAAAGAGCTAGACTGAGGTTCAAGGAGCCCTTCTTCTTGGCTCTAGCGATTTTTCCTGGAGTTCTCGCGCGGTTCTCAGCGCGACACGCTGTTCAGCGCTGAAAACGACGTGCATGCATAGCCCAGCTGGTCCATAGGCACTGAGTACTGAGTCCTGAACCCAAATCTGATATTACTGTACTGTTTGCAAGTGCATCGTGCGCAGGCCGTGCATGTGTAGGAATGGCGTCCTGGCGTCCCAGACACGTCGCATATCTGTTGACTCAAGAGTCGAGCGCACCCTGGTCCAAGGAGTGGATACAAAAATCACGTGTAGCCGGCATGTTGTCGCTGCTCCTAAACAGGGTTTCTCTCGGGGCCTAAAGAATTACCAATACTATTTTAGGGGTTCTTTATTATAGTTATAGTATAATGGGCCCCAAAACCCTATTCTAATGATTAAGGCCCCTACTTTTCCGAATGTGTGATATTAAGAGGCAGCGGAGGCTGACGTTTCCTCAGAGCCTTAGGGTGGATTATTTGTTGAGATCGCATTCGAGATTTCGGTTCATGTTGGCCAGGTTACAGCTCTGCAAGTTCTGCCTATCTCTGCATTATGAATTCACGAATGTCAGCTCTGGCAACATCATGTGGTCGAAGTTGAGACTGTGTTACATAAAGACATTATAGTAACATTAAAGTAATAGTACTTTTTGTAGTACTCGCATGTTTGACGCGTTGTACCAGAGGCAGCACCGGGCTGGCAGATTAGAGACGGCCTTGTGGTTTCGCTTCTCTGGTGCCAGGAACATCAAGATGCCTTGGGAGAAGAAAGCTCCCAACCTTCCAAGCGCACAGATGTCCCTGCCAGCGGGCCCAGTTTATGCTCCGAGTTCTTGGCTTACTGCTGTTCATACCGTGAGCTCCAGCCAGCTCCCATGGTCCGCATTTCTATAAGTAAGCCCCAAGAGACCAGGACGGTTCGGACCGATTTCTCGCAATATCGGCTCCAGCTTGTGCTCCGGCTCGACAGCCCTCCACACCGGCTGACATGTCCGGAGCCCAGCGTGCGAGTTTTTTATACCATGAACAAGCCCCTTGGCTTCGTGGCTCGTGTTTGCTATATCCCTTGTTCAAGTGTTTTTCCATGGTTCGCGTATTCGGGAGTAGACTATCTTGGTTACATAAATGGCAGGTAGTTCATATTCACTGGTGGGATTCATGTGCATATCGTGGCGCTATACATATTCCTGAAGCGGTCGGGGGCTTGGGTCATCGGCAAAGACGACCTAGCACCCCCTTACAGTCCAAGCAGAGCAACGTAAGTGACTACAGAGCATCATGCATGTAACCAGCGCTGGGCAGCGGCATGGTTGCGATTGTCGCCATTGACTCCATTTCAAGACGAGTTTATGTCTGAATGCTCGAGCCGGAGGTTTGATGAGGAATAATCGAAGGTGCGTAGCATTATAAGCGTCGTGTTTCTACGCTCGTGCTTGACAGTGCAACAACCTGGATCACGGGGCCCCAAGTACCCTGCAGTAGCGTCTTCGCAGGTTCCAGGGCAAGTACGCCGGCGCGGATGAATCAGGCGGCTGGTGGCGGTGCTTCGGCATTTTCAAGATGTGGTTTGCATCCACGCAGGAAGCATTCCTTCGTGCAATCTGGTAACTGAGCAGACCCTCGCACTCGCAGACCGAATTCTCAAGTATGCCGGCGAGTCGCGCAGTGGCTAGAGGGCTTCGGCGCACATCGCCGGAAGCAAGGGCGTATCTTGGATCCTCGTCTTGGCTCCAACCTTGCGACAAGCGTAAGCTTGAGATGGAATGGACGTTTCACAGAACAAGGAGACCCGATTTCGGAACCCCACCCCCCCCCCAAAAAAAAGGTAGGATCCTTGACAAGAAGCAAAAAGGACCAAAAAGGGACCCCTGATCAAAGCAGCCCCGAAGGCTCCGGATGTCTGTTCTGTTCCGAGGGTCCTCCGCGCCGCTGGGCTGCTAGCAGCCACTGCTGCAGCGGCTGCGGCTGCCTGGACGGCCTGGGCTGCAGAAGCCAAGGAGGAGTCCGTCGACTAAAGGGGTTTTAAATGATTACCAATACTATCTTCTGGGGTTCCTTTCTATAAAATTATAGTGTAATGGGCCCTGATAATATGTCTTGGCACGACATCTCAGGTCGGAGTTTCAGAGGATGGAAGACTTATGGCTCATGGGCCCTTCTGAACTTATGAGTAGTATCCTGTATGTAAGGACACCCAGAAGGGGACCTCGTCAGAAACGACCATATCGTGCCGAAGCATTGAGATCTGTGATGAAATGCACGATTGCCTCGCACCTTCGGATAAGAATCCCAACAATCTAACCGTTTGAGTGGTGCCATATGTCTGTAGTTGCTTCAGGGACCGTTCTCGGGATATGTTCGGACAGGGTTAGTGAGTGGAGCCGTAATTCCGAGCTCTGAACTTCGTGATGCGAAGCTGAAGCTTAGAGATTCGAGCGGTTTGGCCGGAAAGCTATTGCAGTGCCAGTGCCTGCATGATTCGGTATTCAAGACGGCTGTGTCCCCTGCATGTCAGGCAGGGATGAGGGCGTCGCTCCCCCTCGTTGTTCATGTCGCCCTCAAACCCTAAACCCTAAACTTGAGTTGTAGATCTGGGCTTCGTCCGGCTCGCCACCTCACTGCCTCCCATGTGCCTCAAAAAGAGCCATCCGCAGCCTGAAGCTGGGTTCTTGCTAAGGAATTTGCTTTATGTCTATATATTACCATAATGGGATCTATAGTTGGTAGTATGGTTTCCTTTTTAAAAGTAACTTGTTGATTAAAGTAAATCCCTCGGAAAGAGCCATCTGCACCCTTCAGGAGGAGCTGCTCCTCAGAGTACTCTCCGAGCTGCAGCGCCGTCTCTTCCATGTGGCAAGGGATGTGGCCGTGATCTCTCAGGCGGGTTTACGGGGATCCAATCGGTCTTGCTGACAAGTCAGAGCTGGAGAGGGAGAGGGAGGTGGGCTCCCATGCCCCAGAGAAAAGGAAAGCAAAGAGAGAGCGCCAAAACACGCAAGAGCAGTGATGGCACCAACTAAGAGAAAGCAACGAGCCATGAGGAAACAAAAGATGTGACGCTGCCCTCATGCATGTGATCCATGGTCGTGCAACATATTGATGCACTGCAGTTTGAGTTTAAAGTTGACAAACCTTGTCTCCAAACCGCCTTGACCTCAAACCTGCGTCGAAACGACGCTTTTCAAAACAACAGGTGTGGCTTACTGCCATGGGGTCCGTACTTTCTGAAACTCCGATTTCAGCTCTGTCTCCGCGGAGGACGTCCGTCAGCATCTCAAGGGCAATGGCGTTCACATCGACGAAGAGCAACTTCGTCGGGCCCACAGTCTATGGAGCCTTGAGGCTTAGATTTACTCTACCTTAGGGTTCCTTATTATATTGATGATAGTTAGTGTAGACCTTCCCGAAACTTCAAAATTCCATTGAAATTATGTGAAGATTTTGCAGGCGCCGATAATATCATAGAACGCTCATGCTAACCATCATAGACCTCTTTGAGGCCCCGGCATCACGGCACCCTAAACCCTAAGTGCTTACAAACCCATAACCCTTAAACAGTAAGCGCAAAGCAAACATAAGCCTTAAATCTTAGACCCTACAAAGCCCCGATTAACCCAAAACCTTCAACCCTTATCCCTGAACCCGACAGGACGAAAAAAACAACCTAAACCCCACATAAACCAAAAAAACTATACCACTCAGCAATGCTCTGATGCCCCTCAACTGTTGCTTCGACGGTACCCTGCATTGCGGGCTTTGTCCTTGCTAGGTAGGCGGGAAAAAATACCACTAGCGTCCTCAGGGGCTCAGGTGAAACCCTCCCATAACCCCCCTACAACCCAGAGACTCCAATATCCCTTTATTAAGGAATATACCTTAAAGACTTAAAGCATACTAGGATCCCTACTACAATTTAAGGTATATATTCCTCATTTAAGGGATATTGGAGTCCCCTAAACTCTGAACCCTATAGATCCCTTATAGGAACCCTTAAAGAAACCCTGTAGATCCCTTTAAAGGGATATTGGAGTCTCTGGGAAGCCCAGGCAAGGAGCTAGCCGTCGAATGCCCCGGCCTTGGTCTTCAGAGACTCTCAGAGCGACCCGGACAGTGGGTAATGTGAGGCTTCTACCCATAGGCTCCATAGTAGTGACTCTTTGGGATTACCTCATAGGATTCTAAATATGAACCACAAAAAGGGACTACCATGGAGCCTCTAGGAAGATATTCGGGGTTGAGGGTTGTGCGCTGGCCCGCACCTCAGTCGGTGCTGAAAAAAGGGTTGCGGAGTTTTTGGTTTTCGGTGCTTAGGACTTGTAGGTTTAGGGTTCGGGAGGGTTCGACCCCAGGTTTTTAGTTTGGAGTGTTCTTGAGGTCGAATCTCGGAGAAGTTCAAGAAAATCCAGGCCAGCTGCTTGCTTTGAGACACCTGCCTAATGGGTCACTGCGGGTTGATGGTGCCACATTCCACGGTTTCGTTCAACTTGGAGCCCGCAAGCCTGCCAGCTTATGACTGCTTGCAAGACTTGTAAACCGCACAACGCCTCCTACATAGAGGATAGTTTTTGCTTTTGGTTCGGACCCCGTGTGTGTGATTTTCAACACATCTGGGACCCTGGTACAGAACCCTGACCAGTGGGATCCGTTTCATGCGCACCACTAAAGCACCCCTGTGCCTGTGGTTTGAAATTGGTTCAAACCCACATACCAACCTTCTACATTGAAGCCGAGCCTTAAACCCCTTAGCCAAAGCGCTTCAGGCTTGTTCCAGTTGTAGTTGTGAGTGCTGAAGCCCTGACCTTAACCCTGCAACACCTCCACTTGTTTGCAGACCTTGCCTGGCTTCGTCCGAGTGTGAGTGTCAAAAACCCTGCAATCCGGAATTGTCCTTGCGAAGTAAGAGGCCAAGAAACCCTTAATTAAGGAATATTCTTTAAAGCATATTAGGGATCCTACTATAATTTATATTGGAGTCTCTGGGAAGTCAGAGGCCGAAAATCCCCCCTCGTGGAAGCCCGGCTGATTTCAGGGCGAGGTCCTGAAGTCATTTGGCTGCAGCGCTGAGACTGTGGCCACAGTGACCAACGGGACGGCAGAGGCCTTCTTTTTTCGGGCGTTTGACAACAATGAACCTCTTATACGCTCTTTTTGTGTTTCAGCTTTGAGAGTGCTGACACCCGCCATATGAATTGCTCTAAGTAGACTCTTGGAAATGTGGACGAGTGATATCCTCTGACGAGCGCACACCCTCTCCTTAAGGGCCTTCATGAATAAGATCGTTTGCTACCATCCGTATTCAGGCAAAGGCTTGATTTTGTTTCGGAGGGCTTAGCTTCAAGACAAACCGCCTACGAGGCGGCAGGTTCCCGAAAGGTACAATCGCGGTGTTAATTTCAACAGAGCTTGATTACAGCTGTCAGGATGTGAGTACGATCTTCGCTACAGGCCTTATGTGCCCTACCTGTCTCGTCCTGGCTGCTCATGCAGAATGAAGCTTCACACTGGTTTGAACGGATGTGCCACACCACCAAATATGCGGAGAATCTGTGTGGGTGGCTGGGAGGGCCAGAGCAGTTTTGGTATAGGTATGTGAATGTACCCATACTTGGAGGGTCGGGGGACTTAGTAAGTAGGTAGTAAGTAGACTTATAAGTACCCCAAAAGGGACCCTAATTGGGGTTATGGTACTTATAAGTCCCAAAAATAAACAGTTACTAAGTCCCCCGACCCTCCAAGTAGGCTCAATAGTAGTTCCTTTTTGGGATTAGGATTCTAAACATGAACCCCAAAATGGAACTACCATGGAGCTTATGGGCATGTGACCAAGGCCCAGAGACGAATCATATTTTTAAGCCGGAGTGATCGTTCCACAGGAAGTGCGCAGCCATGTGGCCACTCGGCTGCACGCTGTGCCTGCAAGGTATGCCGAGCAGCTGCAGTAGTGTAGGAACCTGATTAAGAAACCCTGGCACTTTATCCCCAATATATTCGGATCCATATTAAGAACCGTAGTAAGCACCCAAGGTGTTTAATCAGGTTTTCTACATTAGTTGATGAATAGCAACACTTGCTACATGCTTGCCCCTGGTGACCAAGGAAGCTAACAAGCAGATGCTGGCTGATGCACTTGGAGGATCCGATCTTCGTCCGGGCTGAAGTGTGCTCAAAACGCGATTCCTGTGAAGCAAATCTTCAGCCAACCTTGCGTATCGTTTTTTGAAGTTTGCTGTGCAGTCGAAGTATCTCAGTGATTCGCAGGCCTCCCTCCAATGCTCCCGGGGATAGAGATCCCCGAGGATCTCACCCAGGAGCGCTTGCTTCTGAGCTTAAGCTTTGGTATTTCGGCTCTGGTGCTGTTGGAAGTTTGCCCTTGGGATGTTAAAGTCCTGAAAACGACAGACGTCGATTCATGCAGAAAGTGTGTGCGTTGCTGACGTAAAGCTTGGCGCGACTGTCCTGCTGAAATTTGGTAATTGGTAGTTCGGTGCTACAGCTCTATCTCGCATCCGCGCTGCGAGTCATTAAGGCTAGAGCTTTACAGCCAAGTGCAGACGCTGCCACTGGGTTGCAAGCATTTACAGTACGCGGCAAGATCTTCAGATGCACCATGAGGCCCATGAGCTGGGATGCATCGTAGCCCGATGTCCAAGCTCTAAGCCTTCAGTAGGTCTACCGGGTGATCGAAATCAAGCATGGCGCGGTTGAAAGCTAGAAGGTGATTGCGGAATGCTTATGGACGTGCTATGACGTGCTTAAGCGATTCGGTATCAAAATTTGTGCATGTAAGTCACTATCTGCTGAGCTTGCAGTCCTCCAGTTGTTTTGGCCAAAGCCTGAGCCACAAGATCGCGGCAACTTTGTCGCCGAGAACACTGTTCCGCCCCTCCCCCCAAAGTTGCGCAGACAGGGAGGTTTGGGTTTTTGAGTTTGGGCGCCTCAGTAGAGGTTCAGATCGTCTGGCAGACTGCAGAAGTTGCTTGCAAAGAAGATGATCTCAGGAAGATTGAGAAGGCACGCACTCTTGCTGATCACACACGGAGCTTCTAGGCGGCACAGCTTGTGTTGAGCAGAGAGTTCAGGGCGGTTCATGCAGACCACTGCAGCATGCCACTATACAGCCCAATGTGAACGCAGAATGTAACACTCGCACCCACGGCTTCTGGCATGACCCAGTCGCATTTTTCTAGCCGAGCAGAGGATCGTCGTACATACTTCCTGTGACTTGCACTCCCCTTCACAGTTCACGCCGAGAGCAAGACACGGATGCTGGCCTTCGGCCTTCGGAATTGCTTGATTCATGCTTGAAGTCTTCGAATGCGCCTGCGGCAGCCACTCCGGTAACCTCTTGTGGGTTCTGCTGCATCGCCGCTTTTCGAGTGCTGGAGCCGAGGAAAGCGATTTTCAGCTCAGGAGGGGGCTCCGAACGAGTAGACTACAGCGTTCTTTGCAAAATGCTTCGGTTGCCTGCCGCACGAGTGCGAAAGCTCCCGGTTGGATTGCCGCTGTCCTAGGCGAATAAGACTTTTCCATTCGGCTGCCGTATTTCAAAGAGCATCTGTTCCACGTCCTGGTCGAATAACCGGGCTCGCACGGCAGGTTGCCGCTTCATGCTTCTTGGTCACAGTTGTGGGCTGGGCGCTGTCACCCTCCACTTGGCCTCTTGCTTTGATACTCTTTGATAACATCGCAACGCAGCAGGAGATCACGACAGAAGTCGCCCGGCTGAGTCAAGCAGCAGAGGAGGAGGTTCTGGAAGAGCACAGCTTCTCGGCTTTGCAATTCTTCAAAGCCCAGCCCTAGCCAACCCTCTGTAAACGGATCCTTCAAAGAAAGCTCAGCCTAGGAGACTGGCTGGGGAAGGAGGGTGAGATCTACCACTCAGCTCTGGCGTTGCACAGCAGGTGGGTCTAAAGAGCCGCAGTGATGCCTTACAGATTTCACACACCCTGCGGTGATGCAGAGCCTCATCAGGGCTTGGTCAGTTCAACCGAAGTTCAGTAGTTCAGATCCTGCCAGGTGATGTACACAAGCTGCATCCTCTTATGTTTGGTGGTGTGTCATTGCTTCGGCTGCACCGGGTGCTTGTCCTTTCCAGTTGTTGTGAGCACCAGATCCATTCGAACAGGCACCTTGGCAGTCCGACTTATCGAAATCTATTCAACACCCCCGGCCTGGTGCGAGGTCGGCTGATTTCCAAAGCAGGGTAGCAGATCTGGACGCGGAGCATCGCAAGGCGTGGAGTCTAGTCCACTACCATGACCTCGGCTCTTCACAGCACACACGTCTTATATGTCATTTTTTCACGTCGTTTGATGGGGCCTACACGAGAATGGACACAAGTAGCTTGTTTTAGATACTCGGAATTGCCATGGCAGAAGTGCTCGGATATGAAATAACCTCAGCGAGTTTCTAATGTAGGGGCTTAAATAATTACCCTTATTATCACGAATGTATATTGTGCCCCCAGACCCTATTCCAATTGTCAAGGCCACTATATTGGAAGACTGGTCTGGCCTTATCAAGGTGATAGGGGTCTGTGGGTGTGCACCATCGTTTTAAGGTCGGAGGTCAGGCATCGCTTCGCGATTGGCGGGCAAACCGACGTCTGCGGCACTCTTTTTCAGGTTTCGACATTGGTTTCTGATTTGAAACTCATCTCCCCGTGCTAGTAGCCGTTAGGAATAGCAGACCTGCTCGCTGCGGTCCCAAGATAGTTGTGAGTAAGCTTCTGCCACAGCCAGGGAATTCTTCCTCAACTCGAACAGCTCTGCCATGCAAGAGTCCCTGCAAGAGACATCGGGAGTGCAGGAGTGCTTGTTCTCTCGTTTGCAGGGCATGATCAATGCCTTCACCGGCGCGTGAGCCTCTCCGATCTGGAGAGCCATCGCCCGTGTGCGACCGAGCGACAGCTGGTGAGGGAGTAGAAGGCGCCAAAGTTTTTCCTAGCATCCTTTCTTCCGGTTGTTGCAAGCATTACTTGCAGGACTTTCTGGCATGGACTGTCATTAAGTACCGTTCTGTTTGACTTGGCAAAGAAAGGGTGCAGGTGGAGCTGGGGACGTTCTTGCCAGCTGAAGAGCTCGTCAGCTCGATGCATGCATGCAGCATCGTAAATTTTGTCCGGGTGCTGCAAGTGCCGTTACCTGAATCAGTGGGGGGGGGGGGGNGGGGCCGTCTTTGCAGTGTGAAGGGTCGTGGTGTTGTTGGTTTGCTTTAGATGTTTTAATTTTTTCCGGGGGGTTCGGAGGGCCTTTCCGGGATTCGGTGGGGGGGGGGGTTCGATACCTGGAGTCAGGGTGCCGGTGTTTACAGGTAGAAGTAGTTCGAGGGAACTTTGGAATTCCAGCTGATTAATCACGAGACATGACGCAACTGATCAACATCGTTTTCGAAAATAGGGGCACCTTCTTTAGGGACCCTTATGGCTTATGGGGATCCGATTATTCAATTTACCATAGGGTTCAAACTCAGGACTCTGTCCTCGTGTCCAAGCCAGCGGGCTGCTGTCATGACATGAATGCAAAGAGTCGAAGCCCTAAACCCCGAAACCCTAAACCCCGAAACCCTAAATGCAGGGCCACGCAGAAATGTACATGACTGCAGGAGACTTGAGTTTAGCGGCTAGGCTAGGCATGACATTTGCCTTCTGACCTGCAGCTGAACCCCAAACCCGAAACCCTTTAACTCTAAACCCAGAACCTTAAGGCAACAACAGCCCTAAACCGGAACCCTAAACCCCTACAAACCCCTAAACCCCTAAACCCCTACACCCCTGAACTCCTAAAACCCCTAAAACCCCTTCACCCCTAAACTCTCTCTCTTATTCCGCCTTAGAGGCCCGAAGGCCGCCTCTGGTCGGACAGTTGTGGATCTTGCTGTGCCACGTGAATACAGTAGTTATACTGCTAAGATTAAGTTAGAATGTATGTACGTTTTCTAATTATATATACGCATATATATATGCAAACATACATGCATATATATATATATGTATGTATATGTATATGTATATGTATGTACGCATGTATGTATTTTCATATATATATATATAATATGTATATCTACATAGTACATAGCTACGTATCAATGTCTATTTGTCATTATAGAGGTCGACACAGACTTTGACTGTGCGCGTATCTCTTCTATTGCACCAAGATCCACCGTCGTAGTCGTGCCAAGGAAGCCCAGATGCCTTCGATAAAGGAGTATACCTTAAGTTGTAGCAGGATCCCAATCAGGTCTCAGTGATAGTTATTTAATTAAAGGCTTTTGGGTTTTCTGGGTACTTAGGATTGCTCCGATCTGCAGGATGCATGCGAAACGGAGGACGAAGCGAGCTCTCTCTGGCGCGTGCAGATGGCAGAAAAGGGTTTAGGGTTTAGGGTTTTCAGGCAACTTGGAGGCACTTCAGAGAGACCTCGTTCAAAAAGGGTTTTCAGGGAGTCGCAACTGGGTTTTCGACGAGACTGCCGGTGCACATGTAGGTATAGTTACAGCTTCTCGAGTGCGAGTGCCAAAAAGGTATAGTTACAGCTGGCTGAATCGGACATTAGCAGCATCATGCCTAGAATTACTATTACATATATATATATATATAGAACCTTGAATTAGACAAATGCATAAGTAAATATACAAGTACATATATGTCTGGCGTTTCGCCTTGAGCCGTCAGCTCTGATGCGCTGACCCGCTGCGCTGAGACAAGGGAAGTTCGAAGACCTAGCTTTCAAGAGTGGGTTAAGTCTCAACCCCTGAGGCCAATGAGCCCTTCACCCCAAAAGACATTGAAGCCCTAAACCGAGCTTGAGAGGCCAAGCTTCTGAAACCTACAACCCGAAACTGAAACCCCTCTTCGAGGTGGCAGCAGTCACCTGCTGAGCTAAAGTTCCACATGAAGGGCATGTACCGGCCTCATTTCAACTCGGCAGTTTTTGAGATTGGCAGGTTGGCAGGTTCAGAAGCTTTCTAGGACTTTGCGTCGACGCCCTGGGCCTTGCACCCCCGACAGAAACCCGTAAGCCCAGAGACTCTAATGTGCAAAACCCTGTACTTGAGAATATACTTTAGTCATCCTAAGGCTCGCTCTCAAATCAGGTAGTGATGCTGAATCTAGGAGTTTTGGAGTCTCTGGCAACCCTCTTAGTGCCGGAGACATGCCATGTGCTAGAAGAAGCATCTCCGCAATGCCCTGATCCCTAGTTAGAGGAGCAGGCGAATCAGTAAGTATGTTCGTAAGTAAAGTTGTAAGTGGGACACGCCCAGAAGGTCATTAATATGGCTCTACTTATGACCTATACTTACTACTTCCCATGATCCTCCCTTTGAGCTAGGACACGCAGAAAGAAGTTCATGCCAGAGAGGATTCGGGTTCAGGATGTTGAGTTTACGGTCTCGGGTTGAGAGTAGGGGCTGTACATATGTGCTAAAGTCGAAGTGTAGTATTTCTTGTCTCGGGTTAAGATATGGCACAAACTTCTACAGACTCTATACAGTTTCAAGATAGGAATGAGATAGATTCAGACGTGTTGCGTATGCAGGGACGCATATGAATCTCTGTGGCCGTGTTTTGGCAACTATGTCATATCTCTCTTCCCCTGTCTCCAGGTCAGCTGCCACCCCAGCACGGCAACCTCTACCTTCAGCCCTACGACCCAACGACAAGCCCAAAGAGAAACCCTAAGGAATCGTTTCACCTCATTGATCACCTGCGTTCTCATCGCCAACTGCCGGGACAAGGCACGGCCGCAGTGTAAAGCTAAAAACTTGTTACAGACAGCCGAAAGCCAGGTTGGGGACAAGATAATCTCAAACAAACACGATATGACGCCATACAACATAACACGTCATACCAGCATATCACAATAGTATACTATGATCTAGTCCCAATTCCTTGACATATCACAACGTACACGACGATCCAGTCCCAATTCCGATAGACTTCAGCCACATGACTCGCAGCTGGTCTTCGAGCCCTGAGCCGCTTCGTGCCCGAAATCGGATCGGCCTGGATTCCCATATTATTATACTATACTATAGTATACGATAGTATACTATGATATACTATTATATGTTATAATATACTATATATAATACACTATAACATACCCTAATATACTCTAATATACTACAGTATAAGATGCTAGAATATAGTAAAGCACCAGCGGATGGACGGCGTCTTTCGACCTCGATGGTCGTCCAGAGGTCGACTGTCAGTAGGGGAAAAGGCCGGCAGGCAACTGCGGATTGACGCTGAAGCTGTGCATTCTCAGCTAGTGAGCCTAACCCTTCATCGCACTTGGCAGCAAACAGTGGGCCGGGTTCAAGGCAGGTATGGTACCCTCTGCTGGCGGCCCTGGCAAACCCTTGTCCCCCCGGACCCCTAAACCCTAAACCTGAAGATGCCTGTAAGTTGCCTCTCTTTTCCGCTCAGCGGACAAACCGCTTCTCGGATCCTTGCGAGACGAAAAAAGGGACGTTTAAAAAACAAATCCCTTTACTCCCAACTAGTTGTAGTTTCACTCAGCAGACCTTGAACCATATGCGTCGCCTGGATTCTCCGAGTGTGAGCGCCGAAACCCTTAAACCCTAAACCCTACATACCCCGCCAAGTCAGTCCTCGGATCTGCCATGCAGGAGCCAAAACCTAAAACCAAACACCGAAACACACAATCGAGCCTCTGCGTGGAGGCTACTTGCCTGGCAGGGCTCAGCGATGGCACCATTGGTCGAATCCTCAGACCTGTTTCAACGGTTCGGACTTGTAGAATCTAGTAGAAGGGTATGCACGCTGGCCTGATCGCTCGATTCTACGACGAAGTGTATCCTTTGTCCGATTTTCTTTCAGAGAGGTGGGTGTCCTAGGCGACTTGCATCGGCCGCTTTGCATGAACAAACCTCTAGCAGCAGTCGAGATGTGGACGCTTGAGGCATTCTGCCGATGAAAGCAGAAATGGGCTCTGGAAGCTCCGGACAGGCAGTCGAGAGTCGAGAGCTTCAAGGGTAGACTATGCATGAAGCAGTTTGTTTTCAGTGTCCGGCACATTTTCCGATGAAGGTTGGTGCAGTGTTGGATTGGTGCCTGATGGGTTTACACGGCGCTTCCCAGCAGCACCGACAGATATACTCCTCACACATCGCGGGCCGCTTCGCCAGAACACTGCGCAAACACTGCCATGACTGGGCCGTTATATAAAATGGTGCTCAGATGGTTCCAATCCCCCAATCCGCAAACACGCGATGCAGGTTTTGCCTCTGGTCCGACATACAGCTGGCGCCGGGGGCCATGCAGTCCAGGAAGTCAGGAACACTGAGGGCTCTGGTGGCGGCGTGCTTGTCCCCCGTGCTGCTGGCGCCAACTAGTGTATAATACATACAAATATGTAAACAAACAGTTGTGACATATACGCGCATACACACATATTAGCAGGTACCCGGTGGCATGATTAGAGACACATGGTTCAGGAAAGCAAGAGTTGTTCTCACGATTCGTGCAGATGCTTCACAAGCTTTCGCTGGCGATTAGGTGCCCCAGCACAAGCCTGGAAGCTGGGACCTCCAGCCGAGATAAGGCAATAAAGTAACATCTAGCAGCTCGAGCAGAATCTGGCTTTTATTGTGCGATGACAGGTTCATGTAGTTCCATATCATATGATGTAGTACAATATGTAACATAGCTGAGGTCGTGGCCATGGCATTGGACGAGACGGAGCAGCATCTGTTCTCTGCAAGCAGTGACAAGGCTGAGTTCCCAATCCAGATCCCCTTTCCTGCAATCGTCCAGCCCGAAGCATATGAACGAATACAAGCGGCGAGGCTGCCAAAGTCTGAAGCATTCCTGACTTGGAGCGCCGGGGCTGGAATGTGACAATGTGCGTCCCAAACAGCAGCAGGCGATTATGGTCTTCGACCTCAGGAGACAGATGATCCAGTGTGAGGCCTCTTGAAAGCGGCTTCTCATGTCAATTCGTTTTGACACTCCGTCTCGGGATCGTGATGGTAAGGGGCAGTTCTTAGTGGCTAGGTCGGACCGGGCAGCGTCTATCGGGGCTAGGCAACTTCACTATGATTGTTTCTTCAAGCACGGGTGCTCTTACTCTTGGTCGTTCTCCTGCATCATCACTGTAGGTGTTACCATCTTGGAACGTGTGCATGCTGTCAAACCTGAACCTTCTTCAGGTAGGGCTCAAAAAGGCCGCCCCCCTCATCCACGCGCATGTGCCAGGTGTCAGCTCCGTCTCCCCCGACGCACATGATCCACTGCCAGGACGTGGCATGATCGGGTACGGTAAGTTTCTTATGCCGACATTCAACCCGGGAGGTCTGAGGGCGAGTCCAGATGTCAGGAGACTGCTGTGGCAGCCGACAGAGACCGCTTGAGATGTAGGATCCCTAGCTCAACAAATTGAAAATAATTGGGGTCAGAACAAGTGACAGCCCTTGTAGTCCCTGTACATCTATATTGTAATCCACCCCAGAAAGCCTTATTCAATGCCTTGAAGGCCCCTAATTATGTCATATGCATCTTTGAGGCTCGCTGTGGCTCGAGCCTCATTACTGAACATCCTGCTACCTGCCATAAGCGCTTGCACAAAAGGGGCCACCCACAAGGCCGGGTCGGAGATTCTGTGCGCGTGAGTGTGGAGGTTCATGTCGTTCAGGGTTCTGCCAATATTAATACTACACTTACCATGTAGCAGTATATCATATGAGTCATATGAGTAATTATATAGTGTCAGTATAGGTTATGATATAGTAGGTGATTTCTATCGCACAAGAGATAGATGATGGGCTATGTGCTGGGCTCTCATGTCAAATCGCAGCTCCAGGCCATGCACCATTCGCTTTTCGCGGCGCTGCTTGTACTTCTGACCGCCTCCGCAACAGTCGTCGAGGTGGACGCAGAATGGTTACATGATTTCTATCAGGGCTCTATTAGGGTTTCGTAAGGGTTTTGGAAGGGTTCTGTGACAGTAGCGTTTTGTATAGATTGCTCTCACGCCGGGATCTCGGAATGAAGCTCCGGAAAGAAGTGCTAGGCTACTGGCCAGACTTGGTGGTCTAACTAGATGCCAATCTATAGGGGCCTAGGGCCTAAATAATTACCTAAACTATTTTGGGGCGTTCCTGATTGAAATTATAGTATAGCATACCCCAACCCTATTCTAATTTTTGAGGCCCCTATACTAATTAGATGCTGGGCGCATTCCCGTCCCCGAATACTGCTTGCTCAGGGTCAGTGCCTCTTAGGGGTTGTGCTTGTATCGTTTAGGGTTTTGGGGTTTAAGGCGGGCGTATACAAGTCTGTGTAATAAAAGGGTTTATGGATCATCCGGGCCCATGCATGCCCGGTGCTGTTGCATTCCCTCATTCATCTGGGGGGCTTGGTGCTCGAAGGCTCGCGTGGCTGAGACCTGCTGCAACCAATTGGCTCGAAGCTTCGAGTTCGAGAATATATAGAAGTAAGCTTCCACAGGACTTTCACACCTCCGAAGCCTGTACCTTCGAGCTTCGAGCCGGGAATGTTAGAGAACCCAGAAGTACTGTAATCTGCAAGTCTCCGGCTCCGAAACTCTGTAAAACCTCCCTACGTCTCAGACCGGACTTTCGCAAGCTTATGTAAAGATCACGTCAACTGCCGGCCTCATGCCCGCCGGCTGACTCCTTCAACACACCGGCTGTACAGACCTCATAGAGCGCAGCCGTCATGGGCAAGAAGAGCAAGGCAAAATCGCAGTAAACCAAAGCCTTCCAGCAAGACCCTAAACTGTTCAAGCCCTAAACAGCCACACCGCCCAACCCACACACTCTAGGCTCCAGATTAGGGTCATAATGCTCATAGCTCGACTTATATCTCACTTCCGAAGTCTTACGAGCCCTTAAACCCTGAAACCCACTCGCACACCTTAAACTTTAATCCGTTCTGGCAGAGACCGAGCGGATCAGTCGGAAAAAGGAGCCCAAAAATAAAAAAAATCCGTTTTGGTATCCATGACAGATCATACGCAATCCTTGACGTCACCCTTACAGCCATCGTTTCGGCAACCCTTATAGTAACTCTCATAGTACCCATAAATAAGAACAGAACCTATAGATCCCCTTAAAGGAAACCTCCGTAGATCCCTTAGAGTTAATCCCTTAAGGGCTCAAAAAGCGAGGCAAAAGCGGAGCCTCCTGGGCCTTCTTCGGATCTGAACGGGCGCATGGAAGCTGGCGAAGCGCATCTGGCAGCAGGTCGCCTCCCTGAGGCCCTGTAACTGGGCCCCCAATGGCCCTTTAATGGGGCCCTAATGGCCCTTAATAGTCGGTATTTGGGGTATATTAGAGGGTAGTTGGGGGCCTCGGAAGGTCTTTGCAGGGCTGAAAACAGCGTGCTAAACTAGGTATCGCTTTGGGATAAGCTTCAAAAATCCGGTACTGCTATAGAGCCGTAATTATAGGCAGTTTTTGGACTGTTGACATCGACACCTGGTAAATGGTTCTGTTAGGGCTTTATAGTTTCCTTTGTTAAGAAGCCAAGTTCAAGTTATCGTGGTAGGGGTAGCTGGCACATGCTACTGCAACACAATATATTGTCCTTACTCTGGCGGGTTATCCATTATCCAGTTACCGCAAACGGGCCACGCAGACATACATACAACATGTGTAAGCTGCATATATACACATATGTTTAGCGAAGAATCACGTTTTCCTCGTTATTTTCATGGTTGCATGTAGGTCAAGTTCCTACCCAGAACCTAGGCAGTGCTTCTCGGCGGCGGTTGCTGCCGGGCCAACCCGCCAGCTGGCTTGGTATAACCAAGGCATAGCAGCCGCGGAACTGTGGCAAGAATCCCAAGAACTTGAAGGGACAGGCCAGCAATTACTGGAGACAGCTACAGCAGCTTTTCGAAAGATTCTCGAGCTAGACACCTCCCAGCGGTCGGAGCTTCGCTACCTCGGCACAATCGCTGCTGGACGCCTGCTGGTGGGTGCTGCTGAGCGATCGGATGATCTCGGCACTTTTCACTGCGACGCTCTGTTGGTGGAGGCGACGAAGCACTTTGAGGAGGCTCATCGTCTGGTCCGCGAGTGGGGCCACGATGATCTAGGCGATGCCTGGGGAGACTGGGGAAAAGCACTGGCGCTTCAAATGCGGAGGTACATTTCCAGCATCCCCGAAGGGAGCCCCAACCTGAACTGGAGTGACCTCTTGGGAAAGATAAGTACTCTTTGCAACCAGGCTGCAGAAAGGTTCCAGGCCGCGACACAAGCGCTGGGAGAAGGGGAGGATGATGAAATGGAGGATCGCAACACGAGTGACCTGGATTGGATGGTTTCGCACATCGAGCACTTGTCCGCTTTCGTGGGTATCGCTGCCCGGGGTGTCAGGGAAGCTCCTGGCGCCGAGTCCCTGGAGTGGCTTCGCCGTGGAATCTTGGCCTTCCAGGAGGCGGTCCGCTTGGCTTTTGCAGTAGTTGCTTGGCGCTCTTCTGGTTGGCTCTTAGGACTTTAGCTTTTTGGGTTTCTATATGAACAATAATAAGGAGGCTAAAAGTTTAACTTTTAGGAGGGGTTCAGAAGTCAGCAAAGGTTGATCTCGCTGATTCGGCAGACTGGCAGCACAAAGCCTTGCAGGGAGATGTCTTTGCATCGGGTTACCACCTCCTGTGCGCTGTGAGACCGAAATACCACTTGCTGGCGGAGGTGCCAGAAACATGGCGGAGTGGCCTCTTCGGAAGCCAAGGTCTGCTGATGCCTTCGCCTCCCATCTCAGGCGAGTCCGCGCCCACACAAACGCAACCACAGCCGGTGGAGGTGACGGAGGCGGAGCTCGTGCGCTTGGCTGAGGAAGCCTATGGCCGTGCTTTGGCCGCTCCTGGGGTGGACCAAGGAGAGGTGGGGCTCTCTTGCGGAGAGCTCGGGTTATCTCTGGCCAGGCGTGCCCTCGCAGATGGCCAGGATCCCACGTCGGCTCTGCAGGGTGCAGCAACTTCGCTGCAGCTCGCAGCCCGATTCGGCACCCGGGAGGAGAAAGCCACCGCCTGGTACAACCTCGCTTGCGCTGCCGCTTTGGCGGAGCGGCCTTCGAAGGCAAGCGAAGCGCTAAGAGCGTGCCTTGAACTCGTTTCACCGGCATCTCGTAAGGATTGGCTTCGGGAGGCATCTGAGGACCAGGATCTTAAGCATTTGGTCTCGAATCCTGACTGGTCACGCACTACGGGAGGTTACCCATAGGCCCCATAGCAGTTCCTTTTTGGGATTGTCTTATAGGATTCTAAATATGAACCCCAAATGGAACTACTGTGGGGCCTTAGGGTATTGACACCTGCAAGTTTACATGTATTTTCTGCACATGTCTGCACTCGATTTTCCTAGCTCCGGTTCGAAAAAGGTTCGTGTCGACTTGACTTGTATGCAGCAGTATGCATTAGAGAAGTGAGACCCCGTGATGGCATCACAGTAGCTATGATCCTCGTAATGCGTCTTCAGCAATCATCACGCTTTCCAGGTTGAGTCTTCACTGCCTGTGGATGAGTGCGCAGATCTCTCCGACGAGCTTTCCGGATGCGCGCTGTGCCGCGGCCATGAGGTCTCTGTTGCGGTTGCAGATTATATGGCATACCCCCGAAAACGGTCGAATTTAAAGTCCAGCCTGCAAAGATGAAGAAAGCTCTGTCACCACATTGTTCAGCTGGGCGGGTGGCAAAGATGTTGCTTGATCATCTGTTTGCTGCCTGTCGGAACGAAGTGCGAGAATGTCTGCGAGATTGTTGTGACGAAGGCCTTGCAGACAAAACAATCCTAGGAGCGCCTTACAGCTGAAAACGCAGAAGCACCTGTCGGACTCTGACTTGCCTGGCAGCTTTTCCGTGGCGCTTTCCACAGAGGCACCATCTCTTGTGATTCAGGGCTTCTGGGTTCTCGTTAAGGACTTTAATCGAAGTTACCATAATAGGGATCTATTGTAAATAATATGGTTTCCTTATATTATAATATGGTGATTAACTTAAATTAAATCCCTTAACAAGAACCCAGGCTCTTCTTAGCTTGAGCGTCGATCTGAAACCCTGTCGCTTCAGAGCAGGAGCAGCACGGGCATTCCATTCTGCTCGTTCCCAGAGACTTCACTATCCCCTCAATCAAGGAATATACCTTAAATCATATCAGGGATCCTGCTATAATTTACGGGACATTCCTTAATTAAGGGATATTGGAGTCTCTGGGTTTTGGTCAGCCTGAAGCTTGTCACATGGCTCACAGCTGTCGTCAGGATGGCAAGGGTCACGTCACTGAAGGCGAGCAGGCGAGGTGCTGGACTGGCGAGTCTTAGGAGATGGGATCTGGCATTTTGGCGGTTGGTTCAGAAGTCGTCAGGTCGCAGGATTTCTAGTCCAGTCTGGTGTTGCAGTTGAAGAGAGATGCCTTACTGGCATAGCCAGCGGTTTGCACACAGGTCGGGTTCTGGGTGAACCGTGGCAATACATCCAGGGGCCCGAAGGTTTCTTGCTCATTCTTGGAAGCTGACGATCGCTCCTCATTCCCTGCATGCAGGGCACTGCTGTGCTGTTAATTTTGCCGCTGTTTTTGCAAGACCCAAGAGCGGACCGGAGCGGAATGATGCTGTCAATGCGGTTCACTGTTCTGATAATATGTTGTACTAGCAGGTAGCTAGCGCCGCTCCTGGTCAAGACAGCCGTTGTTGCACAGGGCTCCAGCAGTCGTGCACCCCCGCCCCCCCTAACTCCCAATGCCGGTATTTCGGAGAGGCCAAGCATCAACAGCCAAAGCCCAAGGCAGAGGCTGGAAATTTCCTGGTATTCAATCCGTCAGGTAATATAAGGGCAAAAAATTATCACTACTGTTTTGGGTGTTCCTTATTAGAATTATGGTATGCTATCCCCCAAAACCCTATGTATTCCAATTATTAAGGCTCCTATAGTACTGTTGGCCGAAACCTGATCCCATGATCGGCTGCAGTGTGCTTCGTGTGTTTAGTCTGGAGGCTGTATGTAGTTTAGGGTCCTTAACAATTACCCATGCTATTTTCGGGTTCCTTATTATTATAGTACAATACACCCCAAAATCCTGTTCTAATTATTTAGGCCCCTGTATTAAATATTATAAACAATGCATTGCGTTGTCCATGGGATTGGGGACCTAAACTTGCTTCTCTCGCACCCAATAATCCAAGCACCGACAGTTACAGTCCATGTGCAGTCACAGAGAGGGGAAGCGAGGGTGGTTCAGGATTGAATTTCTTGGGCTCCAGGAACAGCGGTAGTGGCCGGTAGTGCACTGACTTCAAACCGGGACCCCAGACTGTGGGCATTGGAGGGGTAATCATACATCCAGTGCCGTCGCCTGAAGTAGCAAAGATGATCTGGTTGAGGAGCCGCAGCACCCTGCCTCACAAAATCGCTTCTCGCCCAGCATCCAGCATTTCTTCTTCAGGCTTCTACATGATTTCCTTGGGATTTTGAGCTTTGGGTTGAGATCGTTGAAACAGGGTCGAAGCCTATATGTTTACAGACTAGTCAGAGTAGTCGTCTGGGTCGCTGCACGCAAAGTCGATGGTCTTTCGAAGCCCAGCAGAGCCGACCCATTCTGCAGGAACTCAGTGAGCAAGAGCTCCTATCCCACAAGGATCTAGGCATCCACTGATACTGCTGGAGCTTAGCACCCTAAACCCTAAACCCCTAAACCCCAAACCCCGAAACCCTAAACCCTAAACCCTGGCTTCTGGAACATACCGTGATGCTGCTCTTAGGCCAGCCCCAGCTGCTCGATGTAAGCAGGCATCGGGAGTTGACTTTCTCTGTGGCTCCAGTTACCTAGATAGGAGCTGGCTAACCATATATGATCATATATTATATACCCCAGGAACCTACTATTAGGGTAACTGGAGCCCTTGGGTGTGTTTGTGCCATGACGCGTGCGGCACGTACTCCATCGGCTCAAAAAACAGCTACTACCTTCAGCTATTTAGGCTATTCTTGAGTCGTGAAGGTAATTGGTTTGAAGCCGGCAGAATGCAACGCCCAAGATTTAGAATATTTTAAAAAACAATAAGGGAAATCAAGAACCTGGGGTGGTTGCGCACCCAGAGGTCAGTCGCAAGGCGGTTCCTCTCAGAAAGTCCCAACACTCCTTCGTGATCCGACCCCGCAGATTGACTAGGAAGCACTTCCACCTTCCACTGCTTCGCTGGCCGTCGTTTTCTGAAATGGGATGACTTAACCGACTTAACATTTTGAGACGTTGTGGCCACCCCAGCGATTCTTTGCATTTGCCCGCCACCGCACCGCCGTGTATCGATGCACGCCGGTGGCCTCTGCGGCACTTCGGTTTTCAGCTTAGGGTTTAGGGCCTTGCAGCGCCCCAATGATCAAATGCCAAGGCGAAGGTAGCATTGCAGATTGCCTCAGCCACCACAGTCTTAAACCTCTCCTCAAGTTCGACGCGCTTGTGGTACCTTCGTAATTCATGTGCGGGCTGCTTGGAACAAGCAAGAGGTCAGCGGCTGCCTGCTGCCAGTGCGCCTCCGGCGAAGTTGGCTTTTCTGCTAGCGGCGGCTGCAGCTTCTGTCACCTGTCCACATACAGTCTCCATTATAGTTCCTTCTTTGGTTAACCGCACTTATATTGAGGATCCTTTAAGGTAACCCCCAAGAGGGACTACAATGCAGACTACAGGAATGCCCTTGCATTGGTGTTCGCATGTCGACGTCTGCAGGCCATACAGAGCTGCTGCAGTGGCAATTAATTGAAAATGTAATGTGATTACAGTACTTGGGTGGGAAGATGCCCCTACCATGGCAAGCTGCTTCGGCCTTTTTGCATAGTCAAAGTGCCAAACACTGCAGTCCTACCTGCAGTAGGTTCAAGTTTTTCTACCAAGGCAGGCAATACAACATGCTGTTGGCACCGCGCAAGATCAGCAGCCCGAACTCGTATGGGTAGTTCTCTGAATTTTGGTCCCTTTTCAATTCCGGTCCCCACAGTAATACCGCACCATGATAAACAGGACCCTAAACGGGACCCTAATTTAGAGAACTACCACTATCCAGGTCAGGGGAACGTGAAGCGGACGCAGGCTGCACCTCAATCCTGCCATCTGCCTCTTCGCAAGACTTGGAGCCCAAACCCTAAACTCTCAACTCTAAGGGGTTAGGGTTTAGGTAAACTCTAAACCAAAAGCACCTGCAGTTTGCAGTTGGGCCCTCAAAAACAAAACCTAAGAAGCAGAACAGCCTGAGCCACGTAGAAGCCCTCAGCAAACCGAAGCCACTAAGTCCCACATCCTCAAATCCTAAGCCTGAAATCCGAAAGCTTCAGACTCAAAAACCTGTTCCCCGAAACCATTCAAAACCATTCTACCCTGAGCTCGGGGGAGTGTAGTATGTAGAGGTTAAAAAGCTTATAAAAAGGCCATTTATAGCCCTACAAGTGTACGACACAACACGCCAAGAAAAGCCTATTCTGCTTATGAAGGCCCATATATGACCGAGGCTCAGGAAGCCCCGAACCGGCTTGAATAGGCTACAACGGAACCTGCGGCCTCGACTGATATACCTCAATAATTAGAATAGGGCTTTGGGCCCCTTTAAAGTATACTTATGATAGGAATTATTTCGGCATTTATATACCCAAAGGGCCTGTTGTCGCCCCTGATTCAGGCTCCTTACTGCAAGTTGAAGTAAATTCCTTGTTGACAGGGTGGTTGATCTTCACAGTGTGGATTGGGCTCTGTTGGTTATAGCTGTGATTGACAGCATGTCGGGAAAGTCAGACTGTTCTTCTAGGTCAAGTTGTTTGCTGTAAATGCTTGGACCCACACAGAACTTCGGCAACGACGGTGTCGCATGAAGGTAGGAACTAGGAACAGGTGAAAAGACTTGAAAAAACAAAGTTGTATTTCAGGAATGCGCTACACCCCTTATTTACCCGGTCACTGCCGTCTCTTTATGCTAAGGTCGTTGATCGGCGCCGCTGCACGAACGCAATGTGCGCAGCAATGCGGTCGGCAATTTAGGCAGGTTTCAGTGCGATGTTCCCCGGGCTTTTCGCCTACCGGTGGCGGAACAGCCGGACGGTTTCAACAAGCATCAGAGCGGCCCGTGATTCTACTTAATTACATGCACTCAGACATGCATAGTTTCATGCATAAATGCAAACATGTATGTATGTATGTATGTATGTATGTGTGCGCGTGTGTTGTGAAAATATCACGTCCTCACTTCTCCCCGACTTTGCCACATCCGTGGCTCAAGACACTTTGCCCTGCAAGTGAGAAAGGCGCCTGCAGAACTTCAGGGCAACTTTGGTGTTCAAGTGNGTCCTCACTTCTTCCCGACTTTGCCACATCCGTGGCTCAAGACACTTTGCCCTGCCAGTGAGAAAGGCGCCTGCAGAACTTCAGGGCAACTTTGGTGTTCAAGTGAAGTGAGCTTTAGCGCAGATCAACTTTAGAGTTGTTTGGTGCTGATTCTAGTACGCAGTACTTTCGCATGGTAGCGGAGCTGAAAGCTGGTTCCTTGAAACCATCTTCTTGTACCGTGATCCTCCACTTCTGTTCTTTACAGGAAAGCTTCGGCTTCCCCTTCCGGAAACTTTCTCCGGCAATCCCGCAGATTGGGAAGAATGGTCGTGGAACTTTAAAGCCTACATCTCGATGTTCGAAGTAGGAGCTGTTACTTTGATGGATCAAGCTGAAGTTCGAACACCAGCACAAGGTGACTTTACTGATGTTGACTTAACAGTGATTTTGGAAACAGGTGATCCCGACCAAGAAGCAACCGCAAACCGAGTACTTTTCTCCCGGAAGCTACATTACTTGATTTCGCAACTTGTGAAAGACTCGGCAAAACTTGTTGTTCGGCAGAACGAAGATGCGAACGGTTTCGAGACTTGGAGGAGACTTTACAAGAANTACTTGATTTCGCAACTTGTGAAAGACTCGGCAAAACTTGTTGTTCGGCAGAACGAAGATGCGAACGGTTTCGAGACTTGGAGGAGACTTTACAAGAAGTTCTCGCTGCCAGGAGCCACACGGAGCACGGCACTTTTGACGCAGCTGTTGGACTTTAAGTTCAACCCAGCAACCTTTGAGCAGGACTTTAATGTTTGGGAAACAATCAAGAGTAGATATGAACGACAAGCAGGCCAACT